>PVQA01000033.1:0-10041 GCA_002980515.1 Fusarium burgessii | reverse complement strand
GCCTCAACGGCGACTCTGACCTGAGGTCGGGCTGTCGTGCGGTTCCAGATCGTCACTTTGTGAGAAGCCTTCAGAAGAGCTTGTACAAGGGCGGAACCCATGTTCCCGAGGCCGAGAAATGTGAGAGATTGAGAAGTGGTCATTTTGAGCGTTGCAAGTGTGATAAGCAATGAGTGCTGAGTGTGTTTGTTGGTATTCTAGATGTTTGTTGATTCATGACTGCTACGGAACCTTGCCATCTCTTTATACTACAGTCCAGGCGATAGCTACCTTCGCATTACGGCCTCATCCCTGTTTGAGCTATGCAATCTGCTGCCTCGCGAGCGGTTCATGATGCTTGAAGCCATCGAGTCGGACTGTCATTCATCCGCGAGTGGTATTTTCTTAAGGTCTCCTTCCAACTTCTTAGAATTTGTGAGTCACGCCGAAGTAAGCAGGTATAGATCAGTCGAATATTTCGACTAAGCTCGGGTGAATTTGAGGTCGTTCGGAGGATGTTGAGGCTTAGAAATCAAGCCCCGGAAGTGGAGGAGGTTCGATTAATCAGCATCCACACCCAAACGGCAGGTAAGCTTAAATTCACGGTCGACTAAGCCTAGCCCTACAGTTTTGCCCCACATTACATGGGGTAGAGTTGATTTTTGACCGGCGGTAGAATTGAATTTACCAAAGTCACTAGCCGGGAGGTAGGTTTGAGTTTCTGATTGGCGCTTGGTTACACGTCACGGTACAGCGACACCATGATGCAGCGCGCAAAGATTTGGCTCAGGTTCATCAACATCACTGCAAATGTGAACTATAGCCAACATTAAAAGCCTAGTAGTCAATGACAATATCAATTGTAGTAGATTTGAATTATTTGCCCCACATTACACAGAGTTGTGTCGTAATACATTCTTTTCGTCCGTGCACGCTTTCAGGGTTCGCGGAGCTACGGTGGAACCCCTATTATTTCTCCATCATCAGACAACACTGACTTGCCTTTCCTTCCCGACCAAGTTGAAGTTTTAAAGAACATTCGCTACGTATTTGCAATTGCCTTACCCTAGGTCACCCTCGCCCCTTTCGTTTCTTTCAAGTCCTCTTTCCGTGAGGCCTTAGAAACATATTCATATTAGAGCTCGACGATGAGTTTTGCAACGACTGGATTTGATATTCTTGACCGGCTTGCTCTTCGCATCGACCCAGATGCAAAGGTGTTGATTTGCTGCCGGTCGACCTGTCGATACGCACTATCCGTGAAAGGGTCTGCTGTTACGCACCTGAGAGTAAAGCACCATGTTGAACACGATGAGCGTAAGGGCTTAACCGAATTCCTCAAAGGTCTGGGCCAGTCATACCTGGGTGATCCCAGTGCTGCGCCGCTCCCCAAAGACGGCTGCTCAGAACATCCTGACTTGCGCGTCTACGAGGGGTACGCCTGCCGGAAATGCCCACTCCGTACCACCAACTTCTCGTCCCTAACGCGCCATATTTCCACTCAGTATTTCCAAGGTCAACCCCCCGGAAAGCGCGAGCTAGATGGATTTTACGATGAGGTATGGCTACAGGCATGGACAGTGGGGCCAAACCAGTCACGAAGGTATTGGATTGTTAGTCGTGGCGGTCTTACTACACGGACCAATGATGCTATCCAAGCTCATCTCGCATCCATAAAAGAGCAAGAACGGCTTTCGAACCCCGGTAAAGACACATCAACTCTGGTCTGATTTGGTCTTGGTCTGGTCTGAGGATTTTTCAAGACCGTGGTCGGACCGGTCTTAATGGTCTAGACTGGTCCAGCTATAAATAGACTAAATTGATGGGTGTTAACCTAATGCAGTCTCCACAGAAAACCAAAAAGAGTTTTCTACGTATGAAACAAGTCGAGTTCACAACCTGCTTGTATCCGCACGTTATTGTGATGGAGACCTCAACACCATCTTCTAATCCTTCACTGTCACCTACTCCTACCACCTCACCTACTCCTGTTGAATATCACGAACCTCCGGATGAGTTTGTGCAGGACCGCATCACCTACGTGAAACGCGCGAGCATTGCAAAGAGACGTCGTCTGGGTTCATCCCACATCTGGAAATATGGTGTCCAATACATTCGAAGTAGCGACAAAAAAGAGGTCTATTACTGCCATGAGTGCGCGACTGGAAAGCACAAACAAGAACTGTTTGTTATCAACGGCACTTCCAGGGTCAGAAATCACCTGGAACAGAAGCACCAGGTTGATCCCCAGAGTGGTGTCAAGAAACCTAGTTCAACACTCGACCAGCAGAGGAGCGCGGCGGTTACCAGTACCTTCTTCTGGAAAGACTCAATTGAGAAATTCAAAGAGCTCCTTGTCCGTTGGATCGTGTACTGCCACATCGCCTTCTTTCAACTGGAAAACCAGTATTTCCGCGAACTGCTCTTCTTCTTGAACCCAGCACTCCTCAGCCACCTCCCAAAGGCAGCGAAAACGATCCGAAGTTGGGTAATGGATGCTTTTCGGTCGAAGAAGCAACGGCTCAAAGATGACCTCCGGCAGGCACGGAGTAGAATCTCTATCTCCTTTGATCTTTGGACTTCGCCAAACCCTTACGCCATTCTAGGTGTCGTCGCGATGTGGATTGGCGCGACCGGTAAACGACAAATTACCGTTTTGGGTATGCGATGTGTGTACGGCGAGCACAGTAGTGAGAACGTTGAGTCAGTCATTATCGAGTTACTTGGAGAATATAGTGTTAGTAGAGATCAGATTAGATATTTCATGCTGGGTAATGTGTCGTCGAATGACGCAGCTGTTGAGTTCATCCTCAAGGAGCTCTGCCCATGGATGACGCCAAATCAACGTCGCCATCGCCGGCTCCGTTGCTTGGGTCACATCGTCAATCTCTGCTGCCAGGCATTCCTCATGGGCCGAGACTGCGAAAAGCACCTCGCAAAGCTCGAGAAGCACTATCAGCGCGGGGACTACACGAAAGTGGAAGAACTCTGGAAGAAATTCGGGTGTCTAGGTCGGCTTCACAACCTCGTGCGATACATTAGGCTTACCCCGCAACGTCGTGAGGAGTTTGCTGCCATCATTATCGGTGGAGATCTTGCCGAATTCGATAGGCTTGAGCTCATCCAGAACAACTCAACGCGGTGGAATTCGTGGTTTCGTTCGATTACGCGGGCATTGAATATTCGGGGACGGTTGGAGATCTTCTCGGCTCGCCATGTACCTGGGAAAGGCTCTCAAGGGATTGCGAACTTTAAACTTGATGGACAACACTGGTTCGAGCTTGAAAAGATTGAGCTCGCCCTCAAAGACTTCTACGCCGCAACTCTGCTGACCGAAGGCACGAAGACGTCACTTGCTGGCTGGTTTCTAACCTTGGACTGCCTTCTTCGGGAGATAAACGAGACGAAGGACCACTACCATGACGTGCACACTGACGATGATAACAACTTTACATGGAAGTACCTTGAAAGCTGCGCAGATGCCGCATGGACAAAATGTGCCGAGTACAACAACAACCAACAGATGAATTGGCAGAACCGATTCCCCGAGGACACAGACCTTCCACCGGCATATTACGCGGCCCAAATCCTCGATCCATATAGGAAGTGGGCGTGGTTCAGGCAAGAGTGGGTACTTCACGGCGACGAAGAGAAGAAGAGGTGGTTTGATAACGCGCAATCGGCGGTGAAACATCTCTGGGAGAGAGAGTATAAGGGAAGGTACCCGGTTGAGTCGCTACCATCGCCGGCCAGGAGAGAGAGACCCTGACCTAGCATTTGATCGCCAACGAGAACATAAGCGGATTCCAACAGACGCTCCGGTCTCCACAACGGATTTGTACGAACAATACATTTCTACTGACCGGCTTCATGACGAGGATGCGAGTTATGATGACGCAATTGCGTATTGGCTATCTCGTTATGACTCGCAAAGAAATCTTGTTCGCTTTGCTTTAGATTTGTTTGCGATCTCGCCTATGTCAGATGAGTGCGAACGGCTTTTCAGCAGCGCAAAGCTTACTATAGTTGATCTGCGTGGCAGACTGAAGGCTGATATAGTAGAGGCTTGCGAGTATCTCCGGGCCTAGTATGGAAAGCCCCAAGTTGAGGACAATAGTGATATCGAGGATAGTGAGAACGACAACGGACGGGTTGATAACTAGGCATACGCTCTTTCTTCCGTCTAACTACTTAAGTCCCAACAAGTACCTCATAGGCTCTCAATCATAATCTTGGCATTCTTGGCGGTCTTGTTGGTCGGACCGGTCCTTATGTAATCATCTGGTCTGGTCTGGTCTGAACCCCTAGACCAGACCAGACCAGACCATTCCGATCACTGCTACGGCTGAGCGGGAGGACAAGAGTACTTATCCACCTGCTGTCATTCTGGACTCTTTTGGCTGCGACAGTGTTGCGACGAAGAAATTGACCCAGGGACTCTTGAACTTGACCGTTATTCAGCCGGATGTTTGCAGCCTGGAAGACTACGCCTCGGCTGATGTTTCCGACAAGGTCTGCGTTTGTCTCGATGAGATTGTCCAACCTATTGTTCACCAGATCAATGAGGGCAAATTCCTGAAGGTCCGCAGTATTGTTTCATCGAGCAAAGGCCTTCTGTGGGTTCCTCGCAACGGACAATCCGGCGAAAGTCGCCCCGAGGTCAGCCTGATGACTGGTCTCGCTCGCTCTATCCGCTCAGAGGATTAAGCCAAGCGTCTCGTCACTCTTGACCTTGACAACTCCTCTTCTCAGAGTCTCTCCGGCGTTGCCAACTCCATTCTTCACGTTTTCCAAGGCCTATTCCGACGCGAAGATGACATCTCCAAGAATGACTGGGAGTTCCTTGAACGCGATGGTCGCCTCATGATCCCTCGAGTCATTGAGGACGTTTCAGCCAATCAGTACATCGCGCATGAGACTCAAGAGCCTGTTCCTGAGCTACAGCCCTTCCATCAACCTGGACGTCCGCTGAAGCTTGAGATTGGTATACCTGGTTTACTCGACACTCTTCGCTTCAAGCATGACCCGACTTTTGAAGCGCCCATCGGCGATGATGAGGTTGGCATCCGCGTCGCTGCTTCAGGCGTCAATTTTCGCGATATCATGGTAGCCATGGGCCAATTGGTCGATAACTTCCTCGGTTGTGAGTGCAGTGGTGTTATTACACAAGTCGGCGCCAATGTAGCTCATCTCAAACCCAGCGATCGAGTATGTACGTGGACTCTTGGCTGCTACAGCACATACGTGCGCAATCCAGCGACTCTGGTCCAGAAGATCCCCGACGAAATGGCATTTGAAGTCGCTGCTTCTCTTCCAATTGTATACTGCACAGCTTACTTTGCAATCATCGATACTGCAAGACTTCAAAGGGAGAGAGCATCCTGATCCACACTGCGGCTGGTGGTGTCAGCTAAGCTGCCATCATGTTAGCAAAGTTGGTCGGCGCTGAGATTTACGCGACCGTTGGAACACTTGACAAGCGTCGCTTCTTGATTGAGACTTATGGCATTCCCGATGATCATATTTTCTCAAGTCGCGATAGTTCGTTTGCAGATGGTATTCGACGCATGACGAAATGCAAAGGCGCTGAAGTCGTGCTTAACTCACTCGCTGGTGAGCTCCTTCGCGAGACGTGGCATTGTATCTCCATGTTCGGTCGCTTCATTGAGATTGGCAAACGCGATATCGAGATCAACACCGAGCTCGAGATGACGCCTTTTATTCAAAGGTTCGTTGCGTACATTGGCAGGAAACATTGCGCTGAAGAGCAAGATTCTTCCCGCTGCGCTGCGCAAGGAGGCGCATGATGGTGATGCTTGAGATTCTTTCTTGTGATAGGCGTTTGGATGGTTGATTGGCGGTATGGGGGTTTCTTATGTCGCTTTCAGAGTTTATGACATTCGGTTCTGTAGGCCATTAACAATGATTAGCAATTGCGGCCTGTTACCTTGTATTGGAAAGTGAAGTAAAGCATTCAGTCTGATGATGACCTTGGTTGGCATGTCAGCGAAATACATCAAGTTAAAGCATATATATGCCCACAAGAACTCAGCTTATCGTATAGAGAGCATCGAAATACTCAGAGCGAGGACTACGGATGCAGCTGCACGTGCAGACACCTAGTAGGAGAAGATACTATAAAAGAAAAATAAATAATACGCATAAGAAGGATCCAATGCCTTTATTCAACTGAGAAATTAATTCTAAAATTTGTCTCCCATATATATCATTTGTCTATTGCTTGGAGGCTGCAATGATTCCGTCTGCCATTGCAGGTAGCGATTCTGCAACGACATCCAGCTCTCCATAGATCTCACGGAGGTATTCGCCCTCCAATACAGTACTGTAAGCCGTCTTGAATCTGCAGCACTTATGTTAGTCATTTCTTACACACAAAATCTTCAAACAGGACTACTTACCCAACAGACTGTGCTCCCGACGCATCCCAAAGATGCGCAGCTGCGAACCAAGGCTTAGAGCCAGGAGTATAAACCTTGTTCAAAATAGGTTCATATGCTTCAGCGGATGGCTTCGCCACTCCATTCGTATCGCAAGATAGTAAATGCTCAGCCGGCAAGTCCACGCCAGCCTTTGCGAAATATCCCCCTACGCGAGAGATATCCCCAGTCGTGAAGCACCAGACAGTGAAACCTGCATCGCGAAGCTTCTGAATACACTCTTCCGCACCATCCCTGAGCTTCAACTCCTTGAACTCGTTCATGATGTAAGCAACATCGTCTGCGGTTGCGAAAGAGCGCGGATCCTCGATGCCAGAGTAATGGAGACAGCGGTAGAACAGGGCCTCAAAGAGCTTGAGGAATTGCACGTAGTGGCCGTGGAGCGAGAGATAGGTGTATTCGCGCTCTGCCATCTCCAGCCAACAGATACCGAGAAGCGTGGGTTGAATGCCCCGGGGAATGAGCTTATCGCCCAGGCGCTTTTCGATTGAGTCGTAGAGATGCTGGTAGCTGACGAGCGTGCCGACGACGTCAAAGACAACGTTCTTGTTGGGGGCCGCCATTGTGAAAGATGAAATGTTGTGACAAAGATTGTCGAATTGAGGGGTTATGCGAGATAAGAGATTGGTTGCTGCTGCAGTGTCTTTAGTGGCGCAAATCAGGTATTGATGGCGATATAATGACCGAGATTAAATTAATAAATAAATACCGGTAGAATGGTTAGGCTGCCAAGAATGCCGGCATTTCTCCGCCACGTGTCTTGTTTCCCCGCATCAGAATGCGACATAGAATGAATGGTTCATGCGACAGACATCAAGGTGCCATGAAACCTTATCGTTCAGCTTCTTAGGTCCCGGCTTCGGATCGTCACCGGAATAATTATCGGTGAGAGGCTCCGGGCCGGTCAGTGCTTATCTTATCCTTACCATACATAATGCCGGGCCGGTTCACTCACCTCTTGGAAATTACCTGATGAGCGGCTATGGCGGCCCGGAAGATGACTCCCTCCGACTTCGTCATGGCCTTAGTAACAGCTATGTTACTAACACTGGCACGGGACACTTGTTGAGTTCCATTGTATCGTTGCCTTGATGGCTTTTCATGTTTCCAACGAGCGAGTGTGAACCTTGAACAGATTCAATTCAGTTACCTGATGGAGTCCACCATACCCTCACGAATCTGTCTAACACAATATCCCTTTTGCATAATATCACCAATTATCTTAGCATTAGATATATAGAAAAACGGCATCTCATCAAGAACAGCCATACACGAAATGTCATAGATGCCTACTGCCATCTCATATCCTCCCAACTTGTCTCAAAAGTACTCGTCGCAACAAAAATCGTGTCCTGCATCTGACTCTCGGGAAGAATGTCAGCAGAAGCAGCTGTCTCCACATCGTCCGATAGTTCTTTCATCCAACTCCCTAAATCAACCATTGTATCTCCAGCATCCTGCCATTTCGCCGCCGCATCAGAAAACGCAACATCAGAAAATCCACCGACAGGTTCTGACGCAGATGAGTCCGTAGCCAAAGCGCTAGCACCGACACAAAGCGCCGTCCATTCCTTGAAGCGATCATAGCTTGTATGCAGTTCCTGTTTATCCGACTTGTTTTCTGCCAAGATCCCGCTGTTCTGTGATCGTAGTCGGCAGACGGCCAATTCAATCGCCTCAATCAGGGAAGCTTCTGACTTATTAGACATGTTGCTTCCTCTGGACATGACCTTGAGGAATCCCATGCCCTGCCGAACAGACATTCTTAGTCGCTCTGTGCTCTGGTTGAGGCTATGAGCAAGAAGTAACAAGAGAGCCGCACGGCAAGAACTAAATTCGGTGTAACTAGCTCGTGCAAGGCCTATAGTCTCGTGAAGAAGCTCAAGTAGAATTATCACGTTGAATGCTGCTTCTAAAGCGTCTAATACGAGGACGGCACGTCTGCTCTGACGTGATATGTCCTTGCTTACAGCCTCATGACCCGCATCGAGAAAGATGAATGACCTTCCGGCAAATATTTGAGCGAGGTGGTAGTTGAGCTTTAGGTGTACGTTGGAACGAAAAAGTGGCGATGACGTGGATGGTGCTTGTATATCCGCTGGGAGTGATGACCACCAAATGATAAGCCTCCCACGGATCGAAAATATTCTCTCAAAGTACGTAGCCTGCATGTCTTTGGGACATTTCTTGAGAAGCTTCCTGCAATGAGGATTAGTTCCATATTATGATGATGTGAAGAAATTGCACACACAGAGCCGTGGCTATATCTCCAAGATTGTTTGTTAGAGTTATCATGGCCATCATATTGTCAAAGTTAGAGGGTCGTCCGTCTTATCGAAACCCGGCCAGGTCATTTGGAAGTTCTATATCCACCTCCATGGCAGTGATAGATGCTGGCCTGCCATGCAGGACACTTACACGTCTGGCATTGCTTAGCATCTCGAGGTGCATGGGAGTCTTTATAAACATACCTTTCCACTGTGAATGCCGTCCACCATAATCTGTTCCTTATCTTAACTGTCCAGGCATCAAGCTCAACTCCATTTGGCTTCCGGTGCATACCGTTCTGTATTACCATCTTAATAGCTAATCCTAGGTAAGTATATGCCAACCCATGTGTATCGAGAGGCATTGTATAGTGAGCTAGAAGTAAACAGGCCTGTACACTCTCGAGTGAGGCTATGATTATTATGTCAGGCAGTAGCATGGCGGCAGTTTGATAGAAAAAGGTTCTAGCTTCTCTATCTGCCGACTCTTCTTCAGAATCTCCAGTAGTCGTAACAGCCAAGTCACCAAAGCCCATATGCGCAAATTGAGTTCTGATAGCCAAGACTAAAATCGCTGAGCAAACCCAAGCTGTGGAAGAGCTAGCCACAGTTTCTGGCTGCTCGTATAAAATCTCAAGTTTCTCATACAGCCATTGGTCTTAGATAAAAAAAGAGTTGACCTGAGCAAACTCGAAATAAACCTGTGCTAGGAACTTTGCAATACCCTTGGGGGGCAAGATGTTAATCACACCGCGAATGCGAGAGCTTGGAGCCTGGAGCTGTGTTGCTCGCCAATACTCGACGCACTTGGGCTTCTGTGAAGCCGGATGTAAGTCATCATTATTGACCGCTGGTGGTTCGCAGCCAGACCGGGATGCAGAGCCAGTGGCATCCAAACAGTGGCCAACTTTTTGGCGCACCTTGTGCGAGAAGTTCCAATGCGAAAACTCCCCAGAGTAGTCTAGCATGGTGTTAGTGACCGGGAGGCGAAGCGAATGTGATGTCTCCCGGGATACTGACGGGCTGTGCTTTGGGATAGAGTCTTGACTGTGAAACTCTCCCGCTCGACGACCGTAGCATCGTCAACGGGCTGACTTTGACTCTTCGGTTTTGTCATTGCTTTGTTTGGAGATTGTTGGTATTCCATGAGGGCACTCCCTCAGGTGGGCGACAGACTTCCTCAAATATCCCCCTCCCCCCATCAAGGCCGGCAAGGTGTTCGCACCATCCCGGTTTTATCAAGAACTCGAGATCGGAGATAGAGATGGTGGGTGGGGCATGGGACTTTTGCTAGTTTAGTGACTAAATTAAAGCCAACTACCGTAATATCTCGCAAA
>PVQA01000032.1:0-166419 GCA_002980515.1 Fusarium burgessii | reverse complement strand
CTTCAGCGCTCACGGGTATATCTCCCACCCATCTAAAACGCTTCTACTCCTCTTCGCGCCTCATACAAAGTCCGTCAATTCCCCAATTCCTTCTGCCCGCACCTCATCATGCTAACCCCGCGATCCTCTAGAAAATGACATCCTCTTTCTGCGCCAACAGGGCATCAAAGCTCCCAAATGGCATCTCACGTCCCCTCTCCGCGCCGATACGAAAATAAGGCTTAACTATGGTGCTTCTATAAACTCGTCCGACCTCATTGGCCGTCGTGTGCTTGATGTTCTGACTGATAGTTCGGGACGTCCTGTCACTCTCCATGAGCCTACTTTGGCTTCATACATCATTAATAGCCCGCGACAGGCTACACCGGTAGGATATGATGCCAATTCGCTTTAAGGAACTACAGTTAATAAAAAATTGGCTCTTAGATCTATCCTCATCATGCGAATATCATCGTGTCGCTCCTCGATTTAAACCTGTCCCGACCTGGTGAAGAAGAACACGACTTAGATCCCGATCAGCCAAGTCCGCCATTTGAGATATTCGAAGCTGGTACTGGAATGGGAAGCTTGACACTACACCTCGCCCGTGCTATCCATGCAGCAAACCCAGCTATACCTCCTAGCCTACGCAATACTCTCTGTACGGCACGCTACAGAACCGACGGTTTCGGTCTCGACCTCTCCGAAGAAGATCAGGCTGCCTTTGACTCTTACCGATCCAGTCGTCGCGCCGTGTTGCATACACTCGATCGGAATGTCAAGCACTCGCGCGCTGCACATAAACTGATACGACACTTTCGCCGTTCTTTATACTTCCCTACCATAGACTTTCATGTCGGCTCCGTAGACGAGTATATTTCATCCCGTCTGGCGGAGACGGATAACCAGCCGTTCCTCTCACATGCAATTCTCGACCTTCCTTCCGCCCACGATCACGCCTCCCAAGTTATTCAAGCCCTTCACCCCAATGGCCTTCTTGTCATCTTTGCACCTTCCATTAGTCAGATTGGCGACTTTCAAACCTGGGTTGCTCGCACAGGCCAGCCCGTGCGCCCGGAAAGGGTTGTTGAGCTCGAGGTTTCAACAACGGCTGACGGTGTTCTTGATACTGGTGGTGGCAAGGAGTGGGATGTCAAGACCGTCGTCACTAAAGAAAATCCCGAGGGTGCTGCAGTGCAGGTAATGCGTCCAAAGGTAGGTGAGCGTGTTACCGGCGGTGGGTTTGTCGCTGTCCTGAGGCGATGGCCTGTTGATCAAACGTGCTCTCAAGTCGAGTCTTTGGCCCAAGAGGATGCCGCTGAAGTTGAGAGTACCTCTGAGGTTGAGGGTGTTTCCGAAGTTGACAGAACCCCAGAGACTGAAGAAACAGATCGATCTGAGGACATAGCGGAGACGGAGCCAACAAAAACTGAATGATGTTCATGAATCTCTTAACAATCTGTATAAAATTGTATATAGCACAATCTGTATAGTAGACATCTATAGAGTCTAGTCATAAACAAACAATAGACGGGCAACGAATGCAAATCAGAGTGGAAGAACAGTAAGTAATATGCCGCTTGCTATCTCGTTCTGGCTCCCCAAAGCATGAATGGGTATCTCTATGCAATATGCTCAAATATCAAGTCATATCTCCTCCACACATTCAATCATCAAGATTTCATAATCATCCCGTCCTTCTTTTTGCCATCCTTTGCACTCCCATTTCCAAATTTCTGCGGAGTGCAATGTCCAGCATTTCCCCCATATTAAGAACCGAAAAAAAAATAAAAAAGACCCGTATCCAGTGCGTGGTCTAACCCGACCTGCGGCACCGAAGATTAATCAAACAAGTAAAAGAGAACTTATGCCTCTGCTTCAGAGGAACGAAAAAGAAAATAAAGATTGTGTTTGTGGTTCAATCTTGTGATATAGCCTCTTTTGTTGAGGAATGGGCTTGCGCCGCATGGAATCTTCCAACCTGTAATGCTTTCCAATTAAACTTGCGTAAACTTGCGCAATGTTGTGACCGACAAGGAAATGTAGAGGAAGAAAATAATGTTTTTGTGCTGTTTTTTAGACACTGGTGATGCGCTCAAGAGGAGCTCGAGCGCAACAGACCATGAGTTTCAGGCTTGTACCGAGCTCTTCAGACTCAGAAAGTAGAGACTTGTCGCTCCAGATACTCTTTCCAGAAGGATTCTCAGCTGCGTTTTCGTAACATCGTGTGTACCACCATCGGCCAACGCGGCTGACCATCTTGGTGATGCCCTCGTCTGCCAAGGGGCTGTTGTCGCTCATCATCTCCGAGAGACTTGGCGGATCCTTCTTCTTCTCAGCAGCGCCTTTGCCCTTGTCCGCCTTGCTGTCTGAGCGAGTGACAGAGCTTGCAACAGGTACACCCACTCGCGCTGCCTTGATGGTGGTGAAACCAACCTTGCCGAGCAGGCGCACAATGAGATCTGCGGTTGATCCAAGACTAGTATCAGGTGTCTTCTCATTGATTCTCTCTTTCAGGCGGCGAACGGTGCGCCGGCCCCGATTGCCCATGTTGTTGAGGTCGACATCGAGAATGGAGAGCTCGATGAAGCCTCCTGGCTTCAGCACACGGCGAGCTTCTGTGAGGATGTTACGATAGTATGCTTCAGGCGCTGCGACAGGGAAGCGGTACACAACAGCCGTAAAGCTCTGAGGGGCAAAGGGGAACTTGTCGAAGTGAGAGACGTATTGGATCTGATGGTGGTTTGGTGGGCTGAGAGGGAAGCTCGAAGAGGAACTCTTGAGTTCTTCAGGAAGAGGGGCGCGAGGAGACAAGTTGAAAAAGGTGGCGGCTGGGTATGTCTCAGCAGCATAGAATGACCAGTCATCGTTGCCGAGGCCATCAATCACAAGGATCGAGTGCCGCTTCAATGATCCTTCAACAGGAACCAGTTCATGACGAACGTCACTGAAGAGAACATGCCCGAAAGTAAGCCACTTGCTCACCGTCATTGAACCAACTCTGAGGTTGACCTGTGCGAGTGGTGATCCATCCTCCGAAGAGGAGCTAGCATCAGATCGTCTTGTCTTGCGGGAAGATCGGCTGCTTCGTCGAGACACCTCACCAGTTGCAGCCGTCTCAGTGCTTGTGTTACGGTCTTCATAGCCCGAAACAAACTTGGAGACGGAGAAAGGGGTGGTGGGGCTTGGGTGAGGCTGGAATGCCGCCCGTAGACGTTCAGTCATGTCAGCGCTGCAAGTGCTGGAGATGGTTGTCGCTTTGGACTGTCGGCTTGCCTTCTTATCGAAAACAATCGTGGGCGACTCCAGGGGCTTCTCCTTGCTAGCAAGCTTTGACTCGTAGGTCTCAAGATGGAACGGTGTGCCTCTTGAAGATGTTGCTGAAGGAAGTGCCTTGCCGGCATCGTCTCCAAGGAGATCATCATACTCATCCCACACCTCATCTTCCGCAGGGGGGTCATGAGGCTGTGGGATAACAGCAGTAGAGCCAGAGAAGGCAAGAATGCCAGAGCAGCTTGAGCTAGATGTACCAATGGTTCCCTCAGAGTCCTTGCGAGGCGAAAAGGCCAAGAACTCCTTTTCCACTCGACTCAAAGCAGGAGGGTTGGAATCTCTGGAGGAGAGATTGTTGGTGCTTCCTGCTGTTGAGCCATCGGTGGTCAAATCCGGGACAGGAGTCGAAGGTCTAGAAGGTGAAGGGCCTTTAGCAATCGACTCAGGGTCATAGACCTCAAGGTTCTCGGGCGCCAATTGCATGCTAGACCTGAAAGGTCGAGAGAAGCTCATTGGAGACACATGCTCAGTACGGTTGCTCACAACTTTGGGGATTCTTCCGACTTGAGGAAGTCGGCTTCGTTTGCCAGCAGTAGCGCTCTTTGAAGGAGGCTGTAGATTAGGCTTCTTGGACATGGCAGTCTGCTGAGGGACAGGCAACTGAGGCTTGATCTTGATCTTGATCTCAGTACTCTCCCGTCTTGGGGCTTGAGCTGGCTCTGCAGGTCGTACTGGGGAGTTGGTTGGCAATCGCATCTCTGTTGTGCCTTGCGAAAGCTCAGGAGTGCCACCAATGCTAGGCGACTTTCCATATACTTCAGCAAATCTCAAGACATCTTGAATGTCCATCGGCTCGCTGTCCTCTTGTTCTGACGAATCCATCATGGCATAAAAGGCAAGGGGCTTCTTCTCGACCGGCTTGACAGTAGCCGAGACTTTCTCGCTCTGCTTAGGCTGTTGAGCCTGGGTTGATCTCCCAAACAAGTTCCACTTTCGAGGCGAGCGAGGCCTCTTGACCAGCTTCTTCGGCGCAGGATGGGAAGACTTAGCTTCGTGCGAAATCTCTCGTTGCAACTCGAAGTGGGACTCATCAGACATGACACTGGTATCAAAGCTTGTCATGGGCGACGATGCATAACCTGAAGTGTTGATGGGCTGAGGCAACTTCAAGGGATCGTCCGGCGAAGATCGTAGGCGATGGACAGATCTCCGGAAAGCCAGTGTCGACTTCATCGTGGGGCCTTCAGAGTCGCTGCTCTCAGATGGTCGACGAGCACCAAAAGCTGGGTGTGGAGTGCGTGACATGGGCGATGGCCACAGAGTGTTCCGAGGCTGCTGTTGAGAAGCTGCCAATGATTGCGAGCTTCCAAACCTCGAGTCCTCGGTAGCCAGGCTCTGATAGCTTGCATTCCGGGAGATTTCAGAGCTTGCATTTCTATTCTCGATAATCTCACCTCCGGCGATGACTACTGGGTTGACCCGGTCTGCAAAGAAGGAGTCGTTGCTAGAACGGGGTTCTTGAGTTGACTGGTTTGCGGGGGAGTTGCGCGTCATGTTGCCGATACTGCCACTGCGTCTCTTTGCAGCACCAACACGACCATAACCTTCATGGCCTGTGCCAGCTACAGGGCCTTTGCGAAGAGTCTTCTTCTCCTTCTCGTTCTTCTCAGCCTGTGCTGCATTGGCATGCTTCTTACGACTAAAGAATGGGAATCGGGAGAAAGAAGAGCTTGCCACATTGGGACTCGGTGTGCTTGTCATTGCAGGTGGTTCGAGACCCTTTCCCTTTTTCGAGTTGGTTGTCGACTTGGCTCCTGGTTGAGCATACAACTCGCCTTTGATAGGCAGTTGTGAGGTTGATGCGGTTCGACCCCCATGAGTGTACTGTGGCTTCGGAGGTGACAGAGCTCCTGAGACAGCAGACTCGCTCCCACGTCTTTCCGTCGCCGGAAGGGATTGGGTGGAAAGGTTGCTGTGAATGACCGGCATGGGGTTGAACAATTGGGACTGCATGTCGGGGGTGCCATCTCTGCTGGGCCGTGAAGGGGGTATGGCTCTAGGAGAGGCGGAGGATAGGGCACTTCTTTCAGGAGAAGGAGATCGCAAGACAGTTTTTGATACCTTACGCACCGACTTGGGTGACGATGTCTCCTCACGAAAGTACTGTGAAGATTTTCGTGGTGGAGGACTGGGTGGTGGAGGCGGTAGGTTCTTGGTCTTCTTCTTGATGGTGGCCTCTCGGACAGTTGAGTTCGATGACGACGAAGTCAAGGACTCTCTCACAGCTGCAAGTCCATGGGGATCAACGGTGATGGCATCAACTTCATTAGGAAAATTTCCACCAGCTCTTCGTGTTACAGGTGGCCTGTTAAGAATAGGACTGTGTAGTCGATTCTTATTCTGGGTAGTGCGAAGAGGCGCAATAAGACCAGGAGACTGAGATGCAATTGAAGTTGGCGTAGTATCGCGACTATAGGACCCTGGTCCAGGTGACTCGGAGAACCTAGTTGATGGGCTTCCACTAGTTCCGGAAAATAGTAGGCTGGCTGGAGTTGGAGGTGGAAGATCGTGTGTCGCTAACCGGAATGGAACCTCAATGCGGTTATCCGAGCTGTCTGATGGACGTCGAATGTTGCGATAACGGTCTAATTCAGGGTAGATCACTGGTGACTTTGAAGGTTTCTTTACCTCGATAACCTCAGCAACATGGATCTCGGCGGGACTGGAGGTAAGCTCTCTATCCAGATGGAAGCCAAAAGCAGGATCGAGTGAGCCCTGCCGCTTATGCTGCGTTGACGAAGAAGAGTCTGTCCGGGATGAACCATTCCGAGTAGTCTTGACATCACCAGATACAGATGACTTCTTCCTACGCACAGCATTTGGGTTAGACCTTGTGTTGTCTATGGATTGGGCCGATGATGATGATCCGGAACCTTGACGGTGGTTGGCAATTGATCGTGTGGATGTTGAAGTAGAAGAAGAGCCCCATGATTGCGCTTGATGATTAAGACTAGGTCGTAGCACGGGCTGAGGAATTGATGGTCGTCGAGTAGAAGGTTGAGGAGCCCTTGTTGATGCTGATGGGCGTGAGATGGAAGAAGGCTTCGGTAATGGTCTTGGAATCTCCTCCCTTCTTCCTGATCTGTTGAGAGGCTTTGGAGCATTCGAGGCAACTCCAGGTTCTGTTCCCATTCCCGGACCAGGCCGTCTTATGCGAGACGGCTCCGTGGGCCTGGTCGGGATACCAGACCCCAATCTGTGTGATTCCATCTTCCAACCTTCTTCAAGATTGATTTCGTATACTTGATCCCATATTTCGACGGAGATGTTCTGAATAGTTGTATGTATAGTATATATGAAAGTCAAAAAAAAAATTTAAAAAAAAAATGTAACAGAGACCGTGAATCGGGAGAGCGAGGTAGAGTCGTCGTTATTAGTGTGGAGGGGGAATCGTTACTCTAAGAAATGGTGTGGGTAAATTTATCAGCTCGAAGAGGCCTAGTTCGCTTGGTGATGGTGTGGGCTGTGGGAAGAACCCGCGTCTAAAAGTATGTTGACCGGTAGAGCTGGCGCTTCGGTTGATGTGATAAGTGTTTGAGATGCGGGCTTTAGTACAACAGTGTCGTTCAAGGTTGGAGTGTAAGTGGAGGAAGTGAGACAGGGCAGGGAAAGGTAATTAGATGAGTTTGAAGTTTATGTGATGAAGTGAAGAGACAAGAAACAAAAGAGAATATGAAAGACTCAAGACAGTGGCAAAACTAGAGAGCGAAAGTATGGGTATAGATATGGTAGCAGCGGGGAGGGCCGAGACGGAAACGGGAGCATATAGATAGGTATAGGTAGTATTTGGGCCCTTTCTGCGGCCATCATGATGAGTGGACAACATCTGCAGAGTACATGAATACATTGGGGAATGGGCAAAGGTACATGGCATGGAAAGAAAAGGATGGAGGACTCTGACTGTGGCGTTTCTTCTAATCCCTGCCTGGCCCGGACTGAGAGAGAGGGTGCAGACAAGCATTGCCCTGCCAGGCATCGCATCTCGGGCGTGGAGTCGCCCATGCAATGCGATGCGATAAAAACCCTCCCAGTTGAGTCATCCGTTTGGCTGGCGAAGGAAAATACTGCTGCAGCTCAGTATCCGTCGCTGCGGAGCACATTAACTCAAGCGTACTACTGCGCCGCGTTCCCTCCATCGGGGTGCATATCCATATTATCCTATGAGAAGGTCCTCATGGCATCTTGACGCAGTGATTGGGCATCACACCCTTGTAGCGATTTGCACTCCAAATCCTGGTCGCT
This sequence comes from Fusarium burgessii, assembly GCA_002980515.1. Classification (NCBI taxonomy): domain Eukaryota; kingdom Fungi; phylum Ascomycota; class Sordariomycetes; order Hypocreales; family Nectriaceae; genus Fusarium; species Fusarium burgessii. The sequence goes on along the minus strand of PVQA01000032.1, from coordinate 158,865 downwards.
TTCAAAGACCCTTTCCTTGGTGTGGGCTATCCATTAGTGGGGCTTCACAAAGAAACAGAGAGACAGAGACATTGTTAGAGAAGGATATCTTTAAACGACTGGTTAACCTTGAACCGGGGCTGGGCTGGACCGTTGACCTTGGTTAGTGGATCAGAAAGGGATGGGCCGATGGCCGCTCATCAACGACCAATGCTGAACCTCTAACCAAGATGGATACAGACAAAGGGTGGTGTAAACAATAAGAAGGAGTGCACAGATACGGAAAGATAAAATGTTATCAGCAAACAGATAACATCGAATCAAAGTCTATTACGTCTCTCATATAAAAAAGAAAAAAAAGCCTGACCAAGAACTGATGCGGGTGCAGGGGATAATCCTGACATTTGGTGGGTGTAGAAGTTGGTTGCGTCCCATTTTGGAGGTGATGAAGATGGTTGAAAGGGGGGGGAGGGCAGGAATGAGTATTCCCAGTGACTGATTATCTCTTCTCCTTGACATCCCAATTTTTAATAGTCAGGGGTACGAAATCTATGTCCGGAGCCGAAGGTCAAAAAAAAAAACCGTTGGTGTGTATGCGTACTATGGTTGTCATGAAGACATGACCTCGATGGGGGAGTGTGAAACTATCCGTGACTCCGAGGTAGAAAGTGTCATCACGGCGCTTGTTCTTGTTCTTAGGGTTTCTTCACCACAATATGCGACGTCGTTAGAGGCATATGCATGTCTAAGACATGCATATCAAATGTCTCACTTTGTTCTTCTTCTACAGGTTAATCTGGTCTGCATGTCTCAAAAATGTCTTATCCCAAAGCCATCCTCACCTTCCACATCCGTAAGTTGTTATGACCAGCGTAAGCAAGCATAAACACCTCTCGTCTCATCTAGTAAAGTAATCATGATGCATTGCGAATAGTAAAACTCTACTCTTCACTTTTGTATAGCGCTGCATGAACCCTCGGATCCAGTCATGAGTAGACCTAGCGTTCACATTTTTAGAATTCAGGGTAAGCTTTTACCGTTCCAACGGGCGGGCGAGTCCCCACAATGGGGAAAGTCTATCATTATCGGATCCTTCGTAGGATGATCTGACAGTCTTGATCTCGAATTGTATATCTGTTTTGCCATTTCTCGCAATATGACATGAAGTCACAAACCTCGAATCAACTCTTTCAATGATGGAACTTGGTCGTCGTTGGCCACTGACCGGGGTCAGATCATGGGGCGAAATATACACCCTGTCGGTCAAACTCCAAGCCCCCCAGACCAGCTGCTGCATGAGTTGCAGCTGCAGCCAACGTAGCGGCCGAGTTGGGACAAGAATAGCATCACGAGAGGAGTCATTCTCTATGGGACTATCCATTGCTGGCGCGGTGCGGCGTCTATCTAGACGCGAGAATGAATATTGGGCCAACTGCAGCAGGCAAGTCTGCACGCCTCTCATGATGTCGAACAACAAACAGATATTCAACAGGCTCACGAGATTCAGCGTTCAAAGTTCAGCCCATCCCGCCTTATCCCGCTCTGCACTACAAATTTGCTTTGTCCCATGAGTACGAACATGGTCGTCTCTCGTCCTCCCTCCCATTCGTTGAAAATCCCAACGCAAAGCGCCTGGAAGTGTCCATCACCAAAGGAGTCAACGATGCCATTGGTTGTTGTTCAAGGATTTTCTACCAATGATTTACATGCACTCGCACTCTCTTGTTTCACTCCACGTCCTGTCAAAACGGACCCCAGGATAATGATAACCCTCTCTCCTGCATGTTTTTTCCTTGTAAAAAAACCATGATGAGTGAACGACTAATCCACATTGCGTCTCATCGTTCGCCAATCCTCCCTGCAAAAAAACTATGTCTTGCTCAGACCCCTGTACTTGACTATAGACATGGGGTTCTATAATTCGGTAGAGGCGATGGCAAAGAGGGAGATCAAAGTCGGTATTTTCAGCAAACAAAACTTGTTAGATCAGCAAAGCGAAGATGGATTGCGCGATATAGGTCTACGTATTGGCCCAACGTTGGTAGGCAGTCAAAGTTCACCGCCATGCATTGTTAGTCTTGTGACGGGCACTTTGAGAAGATAAGACACCACGAGACCCAAAAAAGCAAGCCCGAGTAAAAACGGTCGGCAGTCAGAAACCAAAAAAGAAACGCACAATCCTGGCCTTTCAGACGTCATTCTAAGACACAAGGCATTCTTTGGAATCTCATACGTGCTGGCAGCCTTCTCACGAGGTCAGGTTCCAAACGTTCGGTCAAGATTTGAGCCTCCAAATGGACCCAGATCGGTGTGTGCGGCTAGGCCTTGTCACAAGAGCAAGCTTGGCTAGCTGAAAGACGGACTACCTTAGAGTCCAGCTTGAATAGTGGCAAGGTGAGTGAGTCTGTTAATGCGCTGGCAAGGCGGCAAACGCGTCTTGACGTCGATATCTCACCGATAATCCAGAAATTCTAGCATGTCGTACCTGGATCAGTCTTAGATCTGGCTGCAGGACCCGACATGATTTGGGGAACATGTTTCCAAAAGTGGCTACAAGAGAGGCATCCCATATGCAATAATATGCAAACTCCGCCACAGCAAAAATTTCCCCATATTCTCCGCCACAGGTTCCCAGATTCCTTGAGGCTGGTGTCCCTGATTTCTGGGAGTTTGAGATGGCTTCACTGACGTGGCAGATCGCGCGTGGCTGGCCACTCCGGCAAACGAGAAGCCTCACAAAACCAGGGATCCCCCCTGTCGGTGTGGCTTGTCAGTCGGCCGAGCGAATAACATGCGATTTCAATGCTTGGCCCAGGCAAAGTCACTCGAATTCAACGTCAAAGTACTCTCTACTTTGGGCAGCGGTGAATGCATGCAAATGACCCCGATGTGCAGCTTTGCCTCATTGACAACTCATCAAAGCTGCAATATTTCCAGCCCTTGATGTGAAGCGATGTGCAAGCCCAGCACTCTCGGTTGTGAAGCCATTTCTTCGCTTGCGATGATCAAGCGGGCCACAGTAGAGACTCGAGCGCAACGACGGGCTCTAAGCGTCCAAGAGCAACTGGAGTCGCTGGAGTCGGAGTGGTCCAATTGATTAGACGCCTCTACCAACCATAGCCGCCAGACGGCTCGGCGACCAGGGTTGCTTTTATCGCGTGCGCAGGGGTTTTGCCATCGTTATTGGCTTGTTGTCTGAGACTTGGCTCGAGCTTAGCGTCTGGGAACGTCGACAACCACACGATCACGCTGTTGGTGATGATGGCCCTATCTCGCTTCCTTCTTCTTTATAGTGTCTTCTATTCTGCTCATCATCCCACCAACATTGGCCATTGAGGCATGGCAGCCACTGCACGTTTTGTCCGGGACCTCTCGGAGACAGCAACTATCGTCCGAGAACGGAGATCGTGGCTTGCGTCGTTGAAGAGACCATGAGCCCTTTTGGGATTGCGGGATTAGCGCAGCCGCGAGTCTTTGTTTCTCGTTGGTTCCAGGCTGTTTCGATCTATTCATATTGTGTTTCTTGGCCCGAAAGGTTGGGCCAAACATGTCATTCCTCCGATCAGGGTGTACCCCTTCCCCTATCCTCATCGTTCCGTCGATCTGCTTAATGGCTGCAGATTTTCACGAATCGTCGGTGCTTGCATCATCCTTGGACCTTGACAGGGCTGGTAGAAGTGTCGTGCTTTGGTGAAGATATGACGCTGAGATCTGGTTGTCCAATATGAAGTATGAATGCTGAATTTAAAATGCATGGCCTCCCACCCGGCCGGCCTTCACTTGCAAGCTGTAAGCTCAGCTGTTGCCAGACATGCGCCTTTCCCTTAAAGAGAATTGCAAAATTTTCTCTCTGTCTTCCACTCCTCCATAGAGGTTCGTAGCTCGACCATCCATCAGGAAAACACTAAGTCGCACTCCAAGTGGCTCTCTAACAATAGGGGCTTCGCAACACCAGGACCGCGGCACCGGCAGTCGTGCAACGACGTACAAAATCTCTCGGGAACTAGATTCCAAGGAATACTTCCCCGTGATGGAAGCTCAATTCCGCCGTATATGTAGTGGGACCCAAACAAGGTCATGGTGTTGAGTGTTAGTGGATATGCAGGTCAGGCTTCAAGTCAGCCTGGCCCCATCTACGGCTCATATCCGAACAGTCTCTTGTCGTTCCGGCCAGGAGACTAGCAGAAAATAGCTAAAAGTTAATCGAGCCCCGTACTGTCTGACAAGATGCAAAATCTCAAAGATCCGCTTCTCCTTAGTTGAAGTGTAACCATTCGGATCGTGCGGATTCTTCCGACTTCGAAGGATGATCCCAGTCGAACCTTACTGGACACTATGCCACTGTGTTCGCACGACATCAAGATAGGGGTAAGGAGACTGTCAAAGTATAATCAGGTAAAGCTTTGAGGTTGTTTGGGAGCGTAAAGGAAGAGTACACGGTAGACAGTACGTCTTCAGATGACTGAATACTCAAGCGCCTGGATCGAGATTCTTAACGACAATATGTATGCAAGAGCTATTCCCGATTTGTTTCGGATCACAGATCGAGAGCTCGTAAAGTGAAATTTTCTATTGCTGTTTTGAATGGCTGTTGTATTGGGACTTGTCGTGGACTGTTACTAAGAGTGCTCATCACAATGGTTAGACCTGATAAAGGTAACTTACCGCGGACTGAAGACTCGCTAAATGTGGACATTGATCCAACCGAAGACGCCGATTTCCTCTTTATTCATTTATCCTTGATAGTCTGCGCCTGAAGATTGAAAAAATAAGAATGTTGTACAAGTAGAAAAGGTCCATTCGCGTAAGTCTGCCTGCTCTGCCCAGATTCATCCTATCCTCTGTTTCAACCCTTTTACTTGCCAAAATTTCGTGTCGCATGTGGCTGTGTTGAGACCATTAGTTTCCGGCAAACCTCGCAGCACGCTTCTCTGCCTTGGCCTTCTCTGCTGGATCGTCGAGAATTCCGCTTCTAGTGGACGTCTTCTCCTTTCGGGCGCCACCATCACGACCACCATCGCGACCACCACGGCCTCGTCGTCGACCGCCACCACCGTTTCTTCTATCAAGGCTCTGTCGCTTCCCAGGGCGATTTCCTTCACCATCAGTGGTGCGATCCCGACCTCGCTTTCGCGAGCGCTCTGGGAGCGCAGAGTCAAGAGTGGTAGCAAGTTCCTTCTCGTCGAGGCCAAATCGCTTCGCACGTTCGGCGCGCTTTTTCGCGTCTTCGTCCTCCTCAATACCGAACCGCTTGGCGCGTTCGGCACGCTTCTTGGCTTCGTCGTCGGCAGCAGTGGATGATAAACCGATGGCATACGACTTCTCGGGCTCAGCGGGAGCCTCCGCTGTCTCGGCGGGCTTGTCTGTTGTTGACTCCTCGGCCGTGGAGGCCTCAGCAGGCGCTGCCTCAGTGGCAGGAGCCTCAGCAGCCGGCTCAGGGGCGGACGCAGAAGCTGCAGGAGCCTCAGGGGCGGGTGCAGCAGGAGCCTCGTCGTCACTGTAGCTAATCTCGTCCTCCTTGTTCTCAGCTGAAGGGCATACAATTAGCCGATGTTTTCGATGCGATGCGACGCGCGAGGGAGGGAAGATTGATCCCAGATCTGATGGTGAATCACGTACCGGGCTTCTCCGCTGCTTCGGAGGTTCGATCGTTTTCTTGGAGCCTTGCGATGAGATCTGCCTTGTTGCCCGTCTGAGGCAAGCCCTTCTCAGCCAGCAGCTTCTTCAGCTCGGGCACTTTGAGCGACGAATATTCGGCCATGCTGCGCAAGTCGATTGAAGCGCGTTAACTAATATTTGTGGAACTTTTCAGAATCGGAGAGGAATTCCGGCAGGATATGCGATTGTTGCGACTTTGATTGCTGTGTTTTGATGGGAGAAGAAGAAAGGCTTCCGTTGCTTTGATGGAGCGGACGAGGGCGAAGTAAGGTACGCGCCTCAAACAAAGAATGGATAGGAGCGACCCACCCGCCGTGATACAAGCGTCATCCCCTAGAGAGCCAAATCTGGGTAAATAAACGCTTTATCTTATCTCGAATCAAACAAAGAAATGAACAAACAACCAAACTCGAAGACCAGACTGTGACTTGCTACTCATGTCCTCTATTTACTATGTGATTATTTGTCTCGATATTTTGAATAATACTTTACATCTATCTCTATTGGCTCGAGTGTGTTTGCCTTTGTTCACAGGGAGATGTGCACGGGCCAGAGAGCTCTCAAAAGAAGCTCGACAAGTTCTTTACCCGCTTTCAAAGCTCTGCATACATATATGCATGTATCCGAAGGGCCTCATCACTCAGGTCTCATTGCATTGCAGGATGCAACAGAGACATAACACACTCACTTATGCAAGTTGACTCATGGAGCAACGGAACTCCGAGGAGTACTGTCCCGCAGCATCGTCGAGTGGCTTGCACAGACAAAATGCTACTAAGCCAGAGAAAAGGCAGCCTAAGGAAGGTTACCACATGATCCCAGTATTGGTGGTAGTTGAGGGCCTCACCTCACGTGGCCTTATCGAGAGTGCATCTGTTGATGTAACGCTAGAATGGCCTGTATAGCTGAGCACGCACGCTTCTTTCGTGTACTTGCAGGAGAGCCATACAAGAAGAGACATGCGCCAGGAGCTGTCTCAATGTATTTCCGGTATTGAATCATCGACATGGAGAATTGTTAGATAGCAGAAGAACAGTAATGTTCGAGTCGAATATATCCACACATTAAACAACATGCAAAACTCGAATCTTTCCCCCTGTAACCCGAGCTCCGTCCGGATCCCTACCGGGCGCTCCACATTTGGTACCCTTTTTTTTTTGATGGTTCACCAGGGGGAAGAGGAGCCAAAGACATCAAAGTATCACAATTGAATGAATAAATGATTTCTTGGCCTTGGCCCTTTTTTTACGGTCAGGAAGGTGCGGGATAGTCTAGTTCCTTCTCTCCCCTGTTGCGGTGAATGTCAGGTGCTTGAGTTGTTTTATCTCGCTACCTATTTCTTTCTCTGCCATTTATTCCTCCTCATCAACCAACAACATCACTAACATTTAACACGGACGGACTAAGGTCTCGTCCCCTCCCGTCCCCACGATTTGCCTGTCGATCGCATCATCATCACCATTCAGTTCATATCGACATTTATAACTACAACCTCACAACTTGGAGAAATTATTTTCGCGACTATCAAAATAGCTTCAACTCGATCGAAAGACCCGAGCGCATTATTCCACCATATCCGTCCATACCGACTCGACCCCACGAATCATGCAATAGCCCTCCCGATTTGACCCCTTAGAAGATGCGAAAAGTTCGGCCTTCCATTCAACTCTCGAATGCCCGCTCCGAACGTCGTCATCTGGCCGTTCTTACTTGAAGTGGCCTGAATTTCATACTTAGATATCTCCTGAACGATTTTTGTCAGGCAGTTGACCCCTCATAATTAACATCATGACTCGAAGAATTGTATGTCGCCAAGTTCTCTCCACGCATTCATGATTCGCGTTAGTCCCGAGGAGGCTTTTGACTGACCGCATTCCTATCGCCAGGTTCGAACGGCGGCTCAGCTCGCTGGCGCCGCTATATTTACCTTCCTAATCATCGCCTTCCTCGACCGCAATTATCGTGTCCTTCCAAATTCGATACATGGCTACATGCCCTCCCACCACCCCGGACTTGTCGTCACCGATGTCACAATAGTCACCTGCTCGAGCGTTAATCCGTTCTCCTCCTGCGACCTCGGCAAAGAATGGCACCGAATCGACAAGGAGCTGTATCTCGGAAAGACATGGACCACGAGCGCGTACATGTACATTATGCGAAAACATGAGGAGGACCTTACCGAGGATGATCGTGTCGTTGTGGATGTGGCAGTCGGTAGGCTCCAACCTCAACCCAAGGGAGAAACGGAGGATTCGTGGGAACCTCGTCCATCGGGTATCTGGATCAAGCGTTCGGCCAAGAAGAAAGCGAGCGATTCGAAGCAGGCCGTGACAGATCTCGATGTCCTTTTTGGAGATGATGCTGTCGAAGCAAGAGAGGGATATGCCGTGACGGGAACCCCTTTGCTCCTCAACACTGGCGGTAACCTGCTCTCCGTCCAGCTGACCGTGCGCCGAGGTCCTCCCCGCGAGGTTAAGAAGCCAACGCCCAGGATCCGCAATGATGGTCGATACAAGATTATGCAGATCGGTGATCTGCATCTCAGTACCGGAGTTGGCGTTTGTCGCGAGGCTGTTCCTGATTCTTACAACGGCGGTAAATGCGAAGCTGACCCAAGGACACTGGAGTTTGTTAGCCGAGTTCTTGACGATGAGAAGCCCGATCTGGTAATCTTGAGTGGTGACCAAGTCAACGGTGACACAGCACCAGATGCACCTACTGTAAGTGCTGCCCAATCTCAATATCATTATGGTCACCTCTAACACTGCATAGGCCATGTTCAAGATTATTTCACTCCTCATTGAACGCAAGATTCCTTATGCTGCCATTTTCGGTAACCACGACGACGAACAAACCATGTCTCGTGAGGCCCAGATGGCCATTATGGAGACTCTCCCCTACTCTCTTTCTATTGCTGGACCAGCTGATATCGAGGGTGTTGGTAATTACTATATCGAAGTCCTATCCCGTGGAAAGACAGACCATTCTGCTCTAACTATCTATCTTCTCGATACCCATGCCTACTCGCCTGATGAGCGCAACTTTCCTGGTTATGACTGGGTCAAACCTAACCAGATAGAGTGGTTCAAGAAGACTGCAGCTGGTCTCAAGAAGAACCACAACGAGTACACTGGCCGTCATATGGATATTGCCTTCATCCATATTCCCCTGACAGAATATGCTAACCCAGATCTACCCCGTATTGGCGATTGGAAAGAAGGAGTCACTGCTCCAGTATATAACTCTGGTTTCCGAGATACCCTTGTAGAGCAGGGTGTTCTTATGGTCAGCGCAGGACAGTAAGTCTGAACCCCCCTATCCTATCTTGAAAACTGCTAATTTGTTCCTTAGTGATCACTGCAATGACTACTGCTCCCTATCTTTGATGGGCGAAGGCGAGACCAAAGTCCCCGCCTTGTGGATGTGCTACGCTGGTGGCTCTGGCTTTGGCGGTTACGCCGGTTATGGTGGTTACCATCGCCGAGTGCGCTTGTTTGAAGTCGATACAAATGAGGCTCGCATCAAGACTTGGAAACGTCTCGAATATGGAGACATCGCCGCCCGCATTCACGAACAAATTATCGTCGATGGCGGTAAACCTCAACCCATTCTTCCCGTTTCATGAGCTTATGACACTCTGCATTTATGAGGCGAACTCGACTCCTTTCTGAACTTCTTGTATTCGTGTTTTGGGATGGTCAGCTACCATGCTTTCATAGAATGGGGTGGTCCTTTTTGCTTTACGAAAAGATGTGTCATTGGATCACATCAAGGAGCGTGTTGAACATGGAGTTTCTTGTATAACAGTTAAAATATCCCACCTCTCATTGCATTAGCAGCAAACAGAGTTGGTGACGGCATTATATAGTCTCGGGATGGGAACGGAGTTGTTTTGGTTGACCAAATACTACGTATGAGTTTTGGGCTCAATTTCTTGGTCCATTATGCATCAACCTCTTTCTGTAAAGTGATTTTTATAAGTACAATGCTTAGTTCGACTCGAGTTGGTCGATTACTATGATCTTTAAGATAAGAATATCGATAAGTTTTACAAACAGTTAGTTCACTTGAATACTCGGCCATGGGGGTATAATTCAATTGTCGTCCACTATATACTTCTTCTCTTCGCTATGCATCACTTCGTTCCTCCCAGTATGGTCACTGAAAACAAATCCCCAAAAGTCCTCCCCATGATAACTTGCCAAATGCATGCTAATGTACTCCTCCTGGCCCGAAATTTCACCAGTAGCCCAGGCCAATGTCATCCAGGCGCCATCCGCCCATGTCTAGATGCGTGAACGCAAAAAACAAGATTGGTATATAGAACTATATTAAAAGGCTTGAGAAAATGTGGTATCTTTAAGTCTCGCCGTATGCTATGCATCGCGAGGAAGAAAAAAACAAGTGTAAAAATGATGGTGCGCAGAGTAGCACCGGGATATCAAAATGTGAAAATGAGTAATGCAATGAGCTTGGGATAACCCAGGTTGTGAATGTGCTTGTAATCGAACATAATGGAACGCGCGAATGGTTAAGAGGGATAGTAGAGTCGTTTAGATCGTCATGACCTCTTGGTGGACAAGTCTCAGCACCCAGCTGGCCTCTGCAACGCTGGCGCATTGGAAGCACCACTTCTTGACGTTGCCGCCGGTAGGGCCCGTAGCCGGAACAACGCCGACAACGCCATTGCTGTCCTTCATCTCCTCCCAGACACCGCATACAATACCGCGGCTGCCCATGGCTGTGAAGCATCCACTGCCCAGGACGGCGTCTAACAGAATCTTTGGCTGCTCAGAGTCTTTGCGTGGGATAGTAGTGACAGTGACACGCTTTTCCAGACCGTGGTCGGCACGAAGGGCTTGGTGCCAGCCTGGAGGAGGTCGTCGAATGGAGAGTCTGCAGTTACCAAAGTCCTCCCACTTGGCGGCTGCGACAAGGAGATGCAGGCGGATCTTGAGGTCTTCAGTACCAAAGCTTGTAGGGCCGCGACCGCTGTTCTCAACACTGATGGAGGGCGAGCGAGGTGTGTTGCCGCCATAAGATGAGGATCCAGGAGTGTTGGTGCCACCATAGCGACTGTTTCGGTTAACAGAGGAGCGGGCCAGACTGAAAGGCAGACCGCGACCTGTGAGTCTCTTGAGAAAGCTGGAGGCAGAGAGAGTAGAAGACGGAGTAGTGCTTGCGCCGTCATGAGATTGGGCAGGCGCACGGACTGAACCACGGTAGCTGTTCTTACGGCCGAACCAGCTTCGTCGTCGACTGCTTGTATCGTCATTCTCTTGAGGTGTCTTATGTTCACCAAAGCTCCTGAATCTTGCTTCGTTCTCAAGCTGGATGAATTTTTGGTTGTTGAGACGAGAGTGGTGAACCGACATGTAAAGGTTGTAGCAGTCAGGTCCGTTGTGGCATCGGAAGCGGAAGTTTCCTCCACCATGTGAGCTGGCGAGCTGGCAGTCCGATCGGACTGAGGAGCGGATCTCAAGATCGACAGCTGTGCTCTGGCGGATGAGGACGAGCGGAGTGAGATCGAGTGCGAGCATTGGCTTATCTCCTTGCTCGGCTCCGCTATGAACGGCATATGCCTCAATCAACCCAGGAGTGACGATAATCTCGAGGTTGCCGCCAGATATGTCCTTCCACAGGCCCTTGTCAGACCACCTGGAAATAGTAGCCATGTATCTTGTAGCGTTGTCTTCTGGAGCAACCTTTTGTCCGTATAGGCCGGCCTGTGAGGCGGAATTTGATGGGGCCAGGCTATCGATTGAGCCAGAAACGATAGATTCTTGAAGTTCATGTCGTGGGTGAAGAGATCCTTCCTCTTCAAGTGTCTCGAGTTGTTGTTCCAGCTCCTCTCTGATAATGTCTCGAGCTGGAGGTTCGTCTCTGATGCTAACTCCTAGCTCGGTTTCTGGAAGATCAACACTCTCAATGTCATCATCTGATGAATCGTAGCTGTAGTCGGATTCGGTGTAGTCATCCTCAGTATTTTCGTAGCTGCCCGTAATATCCGTGCCAGACACTGATGACTGGTCTGAGGGTAGGTATTCATGCTTGAGTGGGGAGGACGTTCGACGCTTGACGCGGCTGCTGTTGGGGAGCTCCAGCGGAGGCGGCTTAGCAAACTTGGACTTGGAAGGAGCTTGCTGACTGGGACTGGGACTGAATGTTCGATGAGCTGGAGGTGGTGGTGCACCATCGTCTCGGTAAGATGAACTGTTCGGGCTCTTGCGAATGTTGAGGGGATCAGGTTGCATGCTCTGTGAGGTCATTGGTCTGTCCTCATATCCATAGTCGTATTGTGTTGGTGTCCTCTGCAGATCATACTGATCAGGCGACTTGACAGGAGGAGGAGTTACTGGAGATGCTGATCGTGGCCGGTATCTGGCTGGCAATGCTCGCATTGGGGTAGTTGGGCTGGCTGGAGGTGACTCAGCAGCAGATGAGCGGCGAGAGTGTAAATTTCGAAGAGATTGGGCAGAGTATTTGCGAGAAGATCCTCGAACACCAACCGGTACATCTGGCATCCGAGACTGTGAGTATGGCTCTTCGTCATCAATTATACTTGGCTCTGGCTCTCTGGGAGGTACAGGCGAAACAGGAAGGATATCGAGCCAGTCCAGGATTTGGTCTTCGTTGTCAGTGGTAAGTGTGAGTAGTTCGTGCCATGGCCTGTCGTTGTGTGTTCCTCGTATCATAACAACCATGTCAAAGTTGCCGTCTCCCGTCCTGGCTGAGATCAACTCAATAGGCACGGGAGGGAATAGAAGATACGATCGGCCCTTTACTCCATTCTCGCGGATCAGAATATCACCCTTGTCTTCAGGATAACGCTGGTTATCACGGTGTACCAACTCAATTTGGCACTCGAGGCGCTGACCATTTGAGTGTGCCAAGTCGAGAGAGAAGAAGTCCTTGGCGCTGACTTGTCGTGATGGCTCGATATACACAGCCTCCATTGGGGCAAGTGTTCGAAGATCTCGCGATCTGGTAGTATCGGTATTGATCGCGTCTTCGTCCGTCAAGCGAGCCGTCTCTTCTCGGTGTCGACGACGAGCCTTTTCTTGAAGGTCCTCAAAGTCGTTCAGGAGATCATAAGTATCATTGGTCCCAAGTATAGAGTCGACACACTTGAAGAACTTGGTAATCTGCTTGAGTCGGAGCAAGGGTCTTTTGAGGAGATGTGCCACATCAACGCGCTCTCCTGTGGCATCAACAATATCTCCGGACTCGTTCCTAGGCATGGCACCGACAAGAGAATCTTCATCTTCTGGGGATCCAGCCGCAGGAGCAAGATTAACGACGAGATCCTGGAAGCCCAGCCTCCAGGCGTCGAGATACTTGTGGTAGATGGGCACGACTCCATGGCCCCAAGAAGCCAAGCGACGAATATCATGAATGGGAGCTTTGCGGTGTGCCATTCGAAGCTTCTCTAGGGCAACTCCCATGTTCACCACAGATTTTGAGAGAGCATCTGCTTTGGTGACCGGGGTGCTAGAGCCAAAAAGTTCAGTTGCGTTGTCGCCATTAACGACCTGTGATAATAGGACTGGGATAACACCGTCGACTAGTGTCTTCAACTCTCTAAGATAGAGACTCTCATCTTCAGCAAACTCTTTCAGCAGGTCATCATTTGTCACATCTGTGGCCCCACCCCGGCTCTTCCGCATACTGGGCCTTGAGCGGTTACTTGTGATGGCGCTGGGGACGTTCTTGTCATCGGGTAGCGAGAGAACTGAGACAAGATCAGAGTGACGAGTAAGCCGCCGTTTGAGGCCGGATCCTTGGCTCTTGGAATTCGAACGAGAATTCGAACGTCGACTGTCTTTGGTTACGCCAGTGGATTGCGTAAGAGTGGATTGGGTGACATCAGTGGTTAGATCCGATTCGACAGCACTGGAAGCTTCCTCAGAAAGAATCGTAGACAACTCATATTGACCTCGAGTTGGCGGTGGAAGACGAGGGCCCGCCATTCGCGCTGAAGGCAAGGCTGATCGATCATCTCTACGTTGTTCTGGTTCTCGAGCCGGTTCCCGAACCGGCTCCCGCGGTTGCTCTGGGCTTTGAGGCTTCTTTTTCTCTTCCAGGGGAGACGGGGACCTGACACTTCTCGACTTTTCAGCCTTTGATAGTTCTGTTTCGGTCCAATTCTCAGTAGAATCATCATACGTGAGCTCGTCGTCGTAACGAGATTCTTTGTAATGATAATCATCGTATTTCGACCCTTCGTATTTTGAGTCGTCATAACCAGAATCATTATATCTGGAGTCGGTATATATGGATTCGGGCTCATCGTCATAAGGCCGTTCCTCTTGGCTTTGATAAGGTTTCACCTTAGGAAGGGAATTGCCAGATTCACCGGTGAAAGCTTCCTTGAGCATCCCAAAGAGCGAATTCTTAGGACTCGATTTGACAGGCGAAGATGTATTTCGAGTTGCCTTGGTTCTCTTGAGGCCCGAACCACCTGGAGCTTTTGTCGGTGCCTTTGTATCTTGCCGCTTTGGCTTCGTCTTTGCTTCAGGCTCTGGTGAAGGAGCTGCTGAGGAAAGTGGTGAGACCTCTTCTGATGCAGGTTCTTTCACAGCCGCCGGTTCGGGTTGTGGTTCAGGTTTTGGCTCCGGTTTAGATTTTGGAGTTGACTTCTTCGGTGGTTCAGGCTCTAGGGACGGCTCCTTGACCGGCTCAAGCTTCGGTGCAGGTGATGGTGTAGGTTTCTCTTTAAGAGATTCCTTTACCGGCTCCGGTGTGACAGGTAACTTTTCACTCGACATAGTCCTATCAGCCGTATCTGGCTTACTCATAGTTGAGGATGACACTCTTCGCTTCCCAGTACGAGATGAGCGGCGGTGGCTCTTGATCGTCTCAGGTGAGGATGGCTTATCTGGCACCTGCTCACTCAGAGGTGTTGTGGCTGGCTCAGACTTGGACTCTGATTTAGGCTCTTCGACGAAAGGGTCAACGGTAGTATTGAGCCACTTCTCAATACTCCGAGGGTTGTTTGGTACAGTGTCTCTCGGGGGAGGATGATCGTTTATTTCATGGATTATCTTGTTGGCACCTTCCACCACCTTCTTGAAAACCTTGGGCATAGACTTGAAGCTGGTGTTTCTTTCAGGCTTGGGGCGAGCAGGGCGAATGGGTCGACTTCGAAGAGGTCCTCCACGAGCTCGCAGAGGAAGATCAAGTTCAGTAAAAGCAGAGTTACCCCAAGGAATCTCTCCGGGTATATCAGCAATAGACTTCGCGAGAATACTTGAAGACAGATCTGATCCGTCGAGATGAGAGGGCTCAATCGTTGATTCCTCTTCGGGCACCCACGTCTCTTTGCCCTTCTGTTTTGTTGTGGGAGGTTGGTAACTCTTGGGTCGAGGTTTTGACTTGTGTGCTGATACGCTTCTCTTCTTGGTTGGAGTGTCGATGGCCGAATCATCTTCCATAACTTCAATTGGTGCAGTCCCGGATAAACCTGATTTGTCGGTTGTCTTTGTCGTTTTGGACAGTTCGGAATCTTCAATAACCTCAATAAACTTGTTTGTCGATACTTCTGATGGATCCTCAATGACCTCGATCTTGGATTTGTCTGACGGCGACTTCTTCATTTCCCGTTTCACAGAGCTCATACTAGGTCTCCGCGAGCTAGGGGCAGATTTGAGCCGCAATCTTGCTGTACGAACTGAAGTTCCGGCGTTGGACGAGATATCACTCATAGGCCTGACTCGAATTCCTTCATCGTCGGTGAGTGTCGTTCTGATGGCCTTTACACGAATGCCATCATCATTATTCCTTCCTCTTCGTATTGGTTTAACGCGAATCCCATCGTCAGGTCCTGGTGTTGACTTGGCGGATCGCGCTTTTGTGACTCGACTACTGGTGAGATTGCTCACTGTAAATTCGCTGTCACTCATGAACTCGCTATCGGTGTCGTCCATCCATGGTTTCGCTCCAACCGACTTGGAAGACTTGTGGCTTCTCGGTGCGGGTGGATCTGGAATTTCAACCATCTCCGCCCATGCCTTGACTCTGCTTGCGACGCGAGGATTAGCAGCAGTACGCAAGACAAAATCTTTTGGTATCTTGGATGGAGCAGGTGTTTTGGCGGGCGAGGTCTTCTTTGGTACATGTTTTCGATTCTTCCGCCAATGTTCGTCGCTAACAACACGTTTTTTGGGCGGTGGTTTCGCAGGTGCCGGCGTAGGCGTCGTTGGCGTCGCATCTGGAGTAGCCTCATCTCCTGTGGCTAGACTCTCCTTCGTCTTGTTGTTGGGTCGTTTAACCTTCTTCCTCATCTTGATGCGGACCCGATCCTCCTCAGTCACACTCTGGAACTCCTCATCATCGAACGCAATATCAGGGGGCTCTGTTGCTGCGTCGTCAGGGGTATTCTCCATAGCGGCAGCATTGGCCTTCTGCCATTTCTTGACCCGATCTCGGACACCGTTGGGGGGTTGGATGCGCTTGACTTGAGACTGCTTCATTTCATGGCGCAATTCAGCTTTGACAGCTTCCAAGCTCATTCGCCGTTGACGCTCGGCAGCCTGTCGCGAGGCTGAGGGACGGCCTAGGAGGAAGTCGTGGAGAAGTGTAGGCTCTCTGGTCGACTTGGCACGCGGTCGTCCGCGATGTGCCACCGGCGGTGCTGACTTTGGCGTTTCCCTTCCATCATTCTCGTTCTGTGTGGCAGGCTTCTGGGGAGTCTCAGGCTCAGGATCAAATACAGCTTCGTCCACTGCTTCTTCTGGAGAGGTGGGGTTTGATGATGACATGTTCTCAGCTACCTAAAGATAAAAAAAAAACTGGTGAGCTTATTTTCCAACCCAGTTGTGGTGGGGGAGCATGATTGTGCGATGCGCCTGAGACGGGAGAGCACGTCAGACTCGTACCTGAAGGTCGGTAACATGCTGTGCAGCTGTAGCAGAGAAGCGGTGGGGTCCCAGTCGAGGCCGAAGTCGCTCTCTTGATGGTTCGCAACAATCCACTGTTCGAGGTGTCGATTATGCGTCGTTGAGATGTGCTATCGGACCGCCCGGGAAGGTTTGTAGGAAGCTTTGGAGAAGCAGTGGGAGGGCGGAGCAGCCGTTGGAGTTGCACATGCAACTGATCAAGGAGAAAGAGTGAACGAATGAATTGGGTGGTGGGCAAATGAAACGTGGGAGAACAATGGCGAACGCCTCGTGTAAAGGAGAGTAATTGGAAGGTTCTCCAAACGAAATGTACGGTAAGATTAAGATTGTTGTGCCATCCACGTCTCAAGCCGTTGGAGGGACCTTTTGGAGGTTGTGTCGTTGACCTTGGACTTGGTCATTATTGAGGTATGGGTGTCCCAGTAACCATATTGGCCCCACACTAGAGCTCAGTGTAAACAACATTTGAGACCATCCCGCCTATGGGATGGCAAAAAAAACTTAAGACCTCGATTCTAAGTGACAAAAATATTTAGGTAAGTTTAGGATAAACTTGGTCGGCTCTCTGGTTAGTTTATTTTTGTTTCCTAATTTTAGGTCCTAAGTCTTCTGACACCCCGAGGCCCGCCTATCAGGGCAAGGGATAGTGGGATGTGGTGCTAGTCTGACAGGGGCCTTTCCAGGGCTTCAGTGTGTCTATCATTTAAGCCCATGGCTGCAGATTAGTGGACTTGGGGCGGGTGGCTTATGCGTGATAGGCTCTCAGAGTCAATCAAGTCCACCGTAACAAGTCCAAGCCTCCCGAGCCTGGCTGAATCCGATCTCCCGGTGCTACTGTATCTCGGCCAATTTACTCCAACCGACTGCCGTTTTTTCCTGGCTCGAGGTGGAAAGATCTTCGATAAGCTTCTTTTTGTGAGTAGGAATGTCTTACGCTTCTATATTCGCACCATCTTATTGCTTTTTACTAGCCAAGTACGGTACTACACCGATCCTGGACAGCATATCGAGATCCAGAATCTCATAGACGACTCTCAACTGCTGTGTTACCATTATTACGCACGTCAAGAATGGACAACACGACCTTGACATGGGTGACCCTCCATTTTTCTTGGCCAAACACCTGCTAGTATCAATGCGCCATCCGGCCTTGTTTTCGTTGCTGACGACAACCACCAAGAGAGAACAAAGGCTAGACCTACCAATATGGGCTTCTGGTGCAGTCATGTGTGTTTCAGCCATTGACTTGATGGCAGCCTCAAATAAATCCAAGTTTCTTGTGCGTTTAGACTTTTCCCGACTGCGGAGAAGTCAGTTACACGCGGCAAGTCTGCTTATGTCGTTGGGCATCCATAGATGTGATCCTGTTCTGGTTCGCTGCTCTCTACCCAGTTATAAACAAATACAAGGATTGTGCCTGTGCTCGGAAGCGAGAAGCATGAGCCTTTATTGCTTGCCAAGTCCGTACGTATACCGCTCTTTATCGACCCGCAATGCTCGGTATTAACGATAGATGTTTCATGACCCTGGAACTCTATGGAATCGTGGCGCCGGAATACCCTGCCGAGATCTCAACGTCCACCACGTTCCCGCATACCTTGTCGATGTTTTTCAGCTTCCATAGACAATTATTGTTCCAAGAACCTGTTCTAGACGCTGGCTTAGTCAATTTTAAGACTGTCTAAGCGTTTCTTATCCCCTGACCCCAAAGGATGAGGTTATTTACCTCAAGGCGTGGATAACTCTATAAGAGAATTGCGTTGTGCTCATTCACTCCACAACCTCAAAACACTTAACCTGTATGGATAATGAAGTTGGGACAGAACAACTTTAGAATGATCGCGCATGACTTAATTTAAACAGAAATTTGAGAGGTACTCTCCTGTGAGGTGCTTATATGACTGATATGACAATAGTAGGCAAGCAATATCGGTTTTGGAGGGGCCAAATGATTATACTATATGTAGCGACATAAACAATTTCGCGAAGAGAAATGAAAATTTGGATTCGCCGCATATCTGACTATGTTCATATTCAACGGTGTCTCATCGCATATATCTCAGTGGGCTCACGATTTACCAGCTGGGGGGACTAATAGATGATACATTTACTTGGATGATGTCTGGAGGCTGCGTTGAGTCTCAGTCCACATACTTCACGGTGCCGAAATTCTTCGCGAAATTACTATAGGCTACCCTTCCCAACAAGGGAATCAATGCTAGAATTCATTTATCAACTGTTTGAATGACAGTAAAAGTCCGCCTCACCTTATTGCGTGGCGTTTTGACATAAATCTATTGATACAGCACCGAGAATCCGGATCAAGAAATATCGTGGCACTTTCAGTAGTTCATAAAGCGGTTACAATTTTATCACCTGAAACAATCATGGCATAGACACTGACAGCGAGTAATAACCACTACGTACCTAGGTAGATACTTGGTAAGCACAGGTATTCCAAACAGTCTTGATCACAATATCTTGGGACTTGGGCCCACGTGTTTCGATCTCTTCGGGATCACTATGTTTCAAAGGAAGACGAAGGAATTCATTGGCCTGGTTTCTCGATTCGACTTGACGATGAACTTTAAGACATCATTAATTCTTTGTGTTAATAAGTGCCTTTGTTCTGTCTGGTGGTTCTATTTATTCCAGTGTTGTCTGGTGACTCTTCCAAAAGGCTATGCGACGAGTCTTCCAAGGTTACAAAATCAGCAGTTTAGTCACGAGGACAACATAGCTATTGTTGATCATCAGCCTTGGTCTCACAAGGTCGACAGCTCTATGTCACGAGCCACTGGAGAATCCAAGAGATCACAAAGAAAAAGATTGTTCAAACTAAAGTCAATTTATTACTACATCCCCCAAATCCAAATAGGTATCGAAAACGGATTGCTCCAGAAGAAATGTAACTATGATATGCAAATGCCAGCTATGTGTCCCAGCTTCGATCCTCCTCCCATGAATGCACCGAATAAATGCAAATCAGACAAATAGGTATCCTCCATGGACCAGCCATTACTCCTGATCCTTCACTCCCACCATGCTAGTCAACGCCGCCTATGCAGATGCAACTTGAGATAATGTTATAGGAAATGAATGAAAGAGATGCAGACCTGAACGCCGAGTGATACAATATCCTCCATCCCTTAGACCTCCTGAGCGGGCAAGACGAAGCGAACCTTCTTGTTCGACTTGGCCTTCTTTCCCTTTCGCCTCTCACCCTCAGCCTCATCGTCGCTGGTGTCACTGCGAGCACCAATACTGCTTCCAACCTCACTCATCATCTCCTCGGTCTCCTCCTCAATAGACCACACGTCAGGGCTTGGTTCGCGCCAGAGTTGTCCTGGGCGGCGTGTGGCTGAGTGGCCTCGAGAGCTGGCTCCATGACGGCCACGTCCTCTGGATCGACCACGTAGCTTCGGGCTGCTTGAGAGAGCGGTAGGTGAGAGAAGAGAGTTGTTGGTAGTCTGGCTAAAAGCAGGGCTCTTGGGTCGGACTGGTGGATGGCTGTTGGCGAAGAGGTCCCTAAGAGAGAGCAGCCCACCATGCTTGCTGGGTGAGAAGCTGACATAGTCCTCATCATCATTATCATAGTCATCCTCATTATTGGACTCTGAGATCTCAGAGCTAGTATCGGGTGACATGGGACGTAGGCCTGGCTTTCGTAGTCCATCGAGTGTAGATGGACTTACACTGCGGACAAAAGGACGAGGAGAGCTGGCATCCTCAATACCCGCATCAAAGTCTAGCAAGGCATCATCCATATCATCGTCGTCAAGAAGAGGCGCAGGTGTAAGAAAGTATGTAAGAGGATCATCGTCGATATCATCAAGAGATGGTAGTGGTCGCCTCTTGGTAGAGACGGTAGGCTTGAGACGCATCTGGGTTGGTGGCCAAGAGTCTCGACGAGACCGCATCTCAGACTCGGTCGGCATATTGAATATTCGTAGGAACAAATTTAGAGTCAAGTAAGATGCGTTGATGTGGCAAAAGGATATATTGGGGCATGCGAGATATATATGTATGCGGGAACCCTTTGTTCTTTGTAAGTGAAGTGGGTGTGAGCTTAGGAAGCTTCACCGCGATTTGGCGTTAAAAACAGGTATTAACCAGGCGAAACAAAGACCGGTCGTCTTAAGGCTGGGAAGTGGATGCTCTGACGTCTTTTCCATGGAAGACCCTTTGGAGTCACTCACCGCAGGCAGTAGAGTTTCTTTGTGCTTTGTGTATGAGGACTGACATAACACGAAGAAGGCCGGCGGTATAGGACTCAGAGAGGCAATACAATGAACGGGCGAGCACACCTCAACTATATAGTCAGTCAGCCAAATAGACAGGCCTCCCCACGAGCTCACATTCCAATTCATGGCTTACTGCACAGAGACTATCTGAGACACAGGCATCAGCCGTGCGGTACCTTTCAAGGCATCGAAATAGGGCCAAGGAGGGAAGGGCTGCAAGAACCCACACACAACAGGGCTGTAATTCCAAAAGCGGTCGGTCTTCCAGTCATATCTTGCAATTCTTGTAAGCCCCGAGGGCCTTGTGAGTGGCAGACAGAGGACTCTAAGCACTATGGGTGGTCATCGGCCTCCAATAGGCGGGGTTGCCTATCCTCGCACGTGAAGCTATTCAGCCAAGATAAATACGAACCTGTAAAGTCGCGCGCGCACGACGCCACGCGGCCCGTCGATAGAATAATCGGGAGGCTACGGGACTGAAAAGGGAAGTCATGGGTTGAATTAGCGGGTTGATACTCAAGAGAAACGAGCTGAGAGAAGTTGGTGGCTGACGATAAATCAGCTCTTTCGGCGACAATATTGGATACCACGGGCTCAAGTTGGTAGTGATGAACAGGTTCAAATGCACATAGGGTCCCGCTGCAGCCGCCAGTAAAAACCACAAAAAGCGCATCCAACTCGATCTGCCGTGATCGACCGATACAAAAAAGATGGTGAGATGCCTCCATAGTCTGCCTTGAATTATGGCATCTTATTCGCTCACATGAACATGGAGGTTGGCTTGGTCATGGACATTGACGATGGCATTTCCTTGACAAACTCGGTCGCGGGGTCGGTGCCATTCTCCGGAGGATGCTATATCAAGTGAGACATGGTCGATACCATAACAAGGCTATTTCGTCTCATCTGACTGTGCCTCCAGGCCTCTCAGCTCCACCGGCCTTGCCGAACTATGGCGAAGGAGTCATGCTGAACCCCTCAGGGACCAACAATGATTCAAATTCACGATCGTGCATTTCCTGCAAGATCGATCGCACTGAGGCCATCCAGAGCTGTCTGTTGTGCATGGTGCCTTGCAGCTTGGATAGCGTATCCGCAAAGACTCCATATTTGGGCCATCACGCTTGAGTCGGGTGTCAAGCACGCGGGGCTTTGAAGTGTTTTACTGCCAACTTTTCCACGGATTTCCAGGGCCATCGAGTTTGAAAGCTGGGCGTCGTGAAGTGGAGGGTCGCAAATCTAAGCCACGGGATGCTTCTGAAAAAGAAGTGAGTTGAGTAATACGCGACTGTGAGGTAAGAATGATGAGTCGAAAACGAGAGCCTCTATTGATCCAAAATCCTCAATAATACAACCACAAGTTGCGGATATTTTCCCCACCTACGTTGGACCCTTGCGACGATCACCAACGATTACGTGGATTAGCACGCAAGTCCGGAGATACCATGAATGAGAAAAGGGTGTGGTGAGCGGGCGCCTGCAGGCTGCGTCGAAAAGATAGATGGGTTTCTAATTGACCCATCAGCAAAAGCCCAGCCAGCCTCGTTAGCCTCCCCCAGATTCTCCATATCCAATCCTGTTTTGATCCAACCTAGTGGTCCTCCCTGGCCTTGTGATCGTGATCACCTCACCCATGGATGCCCCAGCCACCAACAGGCCTAAGCCCGCCTTTTTTTTTACTTACGAGTTGAGAACACACGGTGATAATAACCTCTCCCCTGCATTTTTCCTCGTAACATTACAAAACTTGGCCGTCATAATCGTGTAAATGCTTCGGTTTGAGACCACATGGTATCAAGCCATGAATCATCACTTAAAGTTCAGCCGTGCATGATAAGACGGGATCTTGTCTATTCACTTTAGACCTAAATTTGAGCGGGCATGTGCCGTTCCGGACGGCGTCGATGCGTCCCGTAACTAATTCAAGCCAAGTTTGCAAGTAAACTTTGACTAAAAGCAATACTTGGAACGCCCACACACTGAAGAAAATGCCCCTTCTGGTTGAAGACCCCGGCCACGGGCCGCAATTATGGGTCTAGACTCGGAGATCCTCCGGATTGTGATCCACTATTTCTCGGAGGCCACACTTCAGCATCAGCCGCAGCTGATTTATTACCAGGATCACTTAATTATGACTGGTTACTCATTGAACCTTGCAATAAGCGACAGGTAAGCTTGCAGGTCGCTGTGATGGCACATCTGACTCTGACCATATCTCCTATTTACAACGTCGTGATCTTCACGTAAGGTATTCTTGATGAGTATCTAGGCCCCAGCAGGATTGTACAAGCACGGAGGCCAAGGATTTCTAAGCAATAGTGCCTGAGTGTATTACTGACGGTACCTGCCACACGATACAGCATCTTTTTGAGTCTATTATGGCGTCGACTTTGAATACTTTGATCGAGCCAAGAACTAAATCGACAGCTCTCTCGAGTGATGGTGGGAGGGATATCCTCGGTGGTGCTGACCCTATGTTTCTTGAACGTGGAGTCCACCGTCCCATTCTGATAACAGATCACTACCCGAACTGCTTCTAAACGAGGATGGCTTACGACTAGTCTTTTTGTATAGAGGGGGTTACTGAATTTGGACCGCAAGTCAGAAGTCTTGGTCCCAACGTCTCAGCCTTTTGCACCAAGAAGTTCAAGTAAATTTCTCAAGTTTAAAACAAAGAGTGAATACTAAAATAATATCCGTAGCGCGATTGAGTTAACATGTTACTTTGAGACATTGACTTCATGTGCCACCAATGAATGGCATGCGAGTTACATGCTCTTTCCCGTCGGTGATGTGAATAGAGTCAAAAGAAAGATCCCTACAGCTTGCAAAATGATTCAATTTAACTCGAAAGTATTAAACACCAAGCAAGCCTGGTATTTGAGCATGAGTACAAACAGATGAATATCCCATGGTTAAATGGCGTCTCGCCGTGCCAAGACGGAGCACGCTAGGGTAGTCAATGGTTGATCCTTTTTGTGATAACTGATAGACCTCCTTCGGGAATATTCATGAATTAGTTCGACGAGAAATCCTTTTCAATTGCAATATTGTGGCGTGAAAGTTCGAACTATTGAATAATAGCCATTTTGACATGTTGACTATTTAACCACGGAAACAATTCAACATGATATCTGTCGTCACCTTGACTTGAAGACCGAACTAAGTTCAAATACGAGACAAAACTAATTAATGTCTTTGCAAATCAATGATTATTGGTAAAGCAATACACAAGACCATGGCCTATGCCGGTTGGAGAGATATCTATATTCCTCGGGATGAAAGCGCAGTCCAACTTATGATCTGTGGCATTCATGCAGTTGCATCAATCAGTAACCCAAGATACCTTTAGCACAGCTAACCAATGATGGACATATTAATGAATAGTAGAGAGGTCATCGTAAAGTCTGGGTGCCATGATCAAAACGATAGCCAAGGCCATCAGATGAGTATAGGGTGGCCACTTACCGAAAAAGGTGAATCTTGAAGACAACCGAAGCAATCGAACTTGAGTGGTTTTCATAAGTTCCAGTTTAATAAGTATCAGGGGAGAAGCCGTATGTCAAGTGATGATGTTGTCCTTAAAAGTACCATGTCTAGGTCAAGGTTGTGGATATTTGGAGTGTGAGTCAGGTTCCCCTGTAGCTATCTGAATGTGTACTTTGACCATTAGATGACGGAATCGTAATCAAGAGTTTCTCAAATTTATCAAAAGTAATTGAGAATAACGGTCTAAGCCTTTTAAGAATTGCCTACAGGGCACATGTTTGATGACAAACCTCGCAATCTAATAACCACAAAGATGTTCAGAGTCTATGAACTACGTTTAAGAATGTTCGCCACACAAAATTATTTCTACTGTTGAATACTATATCTCAATATAATAACTCAGGTACTTGACCTATGAAAGAAGTTTGGCCAAATAATTCGAGAAGCTTTTGCCTGATGAGACTAATTGCTTCGCCTTAGTCTGTGATTCGCACATCAGCACCCTCGGGCCCAAATGTTTTCGTTCAAGATCAACTGAAACCAGCACAACCCTATGATGAGTCTGGTTGCTTGACGGAAGATGACTGATATATTTTGCCGATGACTTTGGGGCGTTGGTATAGGCTACACGAGAACAAGACACATACCGGGGGGAAGCAACAAGCTGTTACGACACGAACACCTCTAGAATATCACCTAAGAAGGAAACCACAAATTAGAGTTACTCATTCTCCTTTATTATATGAAGGAAGGCTGGATATGCCATAGATACTATGGGTGGTGGCTCTGTTAAAAACTTGATGTACTTCCCTTTCAGGAGTGTCTTCTCTCCCATTTTCTCCTACAAGTCGCACTGATACAAAGAAACTGGGTGTCGGCTGCCAACAAAGATGATGATTGAAGAATTAAATGAGTTACCATAAAATATACGGCATATAATTGCCGAAATAAAGATACAAAGCATTTTACCAAGACAGATGGATTGGTGGCTGACGATCCTTGCAGCTTCAAATCCGGGGTAAATAGACGCCATCCCTATCGCAGCATAATACAAACTCTCTGGATCCACGTGATGACCTCATTGGATATACTCCGGCTTGGCTGACGACGCTCAAAATAAACACTGAATATCGCGACAGCTTCATCTTGAACTCCTAGACCTACGATACCTGAAGCTTACCTAACTGCCTTGTGTTGTTAACTGACAATCACGTATTAATAAGCATATCAGCAGTGTTTCAACGTGAACCCCGCAATGACTCAATTCGACGTCCCCTTGAGCGCATCTCTAAGGATGGAAATCCTCTCCAAGGACCAGAGAATGCCTCTCCGCATCCTCACCTGGAACGTCCGCTACGCAACAGACAATCGGGAACACAATGAGAAGCCTTGGGACGTGCGTCGTCCTAAGCTCATCAACCAATTGAACTTCATCACCGTTGGTCATGAGAGCCCCTTCATTTGTCTTCAGGAATGCCTCAACCACCAAGTCAACGAGATTCAGGAGGATCTAGGCTCTCATTGGAAACATATCGGCCGTGGACGCGGTGAGAAACCTGAGGACGGAGAATTCTCTCCTGTTTTTTACCGCAATGATGTATGGAAGAACGTACGCAGCGAGGTGCGTTGGTTGAGCGAGACGCCCGAGAAGCCTTCCCGCGGATGGGATGCAGTCCTCAATAGAATCGTCACAATGGGCGAATTTGAACACCGAGTTACAGGCACCCGCGTCGTAGTCTTCAGCACACACTTCGACCACATCGGCGTCAAGGCCCGTCAGCACAGTGCCGAGCTCCTCATCAAGTTCGCCCGAGAATGGGGCCAAGCAGGCGACAAGAAGGCATCAGCGGTGCTCATCGGCGGCGACTTCAACAGCGAGCCCGAGGATGGCGCGTACAAGACCATCACGGCGTCTGGGTCGGGCATCTCTGACGTGTCGGACCTGGTGCCCAAGGATAAACACTACGGCAACGAGACGACGTACACAAGCTTTGCGAAGTGGTGGCCAAACTCGCGTATTGACTTTCTCTTCATTCAAGAGCCTATAACAGCTCATGTCAAGACTTTTGGGGTTCTGGCGAATGGCTTTGATGATGGCGTTCGTGCTTCTGATCACCGACCTGTCGTGTCAGACTTGGACATTGTGGTTTGATCGGGCACAGGGTTGTACTGTACCCAACTTGAGTGCAGTCTGTGACAAGTCGGCATGCTTTCTTCTGACAAGGGCAGAGCATTGACAGTTAATACCTCAAACATGGTGCATATGTGTTTGGTGAGGATGTTGTAACCCCGGCTGCGCTGTATAACATGCCAACAAGACAGCAAAGACATATTAAATGAACACCGTTACCGTGGCCCTTGAAATTCTCATACGCCATTCACATCTTGTCTCACTCCAGGGCTTGATACTTGGCAGATGCTTGAAAAGATCTGATTACAATAAGTTTGATGAAGAGTCGTTAATCGTTATCTCTCCATACCAATCCTCTAGCGGCCATACAAGCCCAGTAACAGCCACAGTGAGTATGCAACTCGTTATTAATGTATGACGAGATTTAGCTCCGACTTTCAATTCCTACGCCATCGATCGTAGAGTCACAGTATCGACTGCAGCTGATACGATTGGGCAGTTACCCGTTCTCACTGTTATCCTTTCAACCGCAGTGCCATGCAAGCTAGCAGAACGGGTAACATGCATAATGATAGATATCGCGGTGTTGATCATCACCCAGCAGAGATAGCAACCCGGCGAGTAAGACGCATCTTGCTATCGCAGACTTACATCTTGTTGACCAAATACCGGAAACTGACCTATCAATGACAGAACAACGTAACCGTGACTGGCTGCCTGGGCGAGACACCACGCCAATGAGCCATGTCCAAGATGGGAACCTTCGGAAGATGAGGCTCTGCTCGGCAAAAACGAATATGATCCCCCATGTCTGGACGCATTTAGGGGCAAAACACAAAAAGCGGTGTGTGAAAGATGGTGGAGGAGAAGAGGGGTTTGGGGTGCTCTCCAACTCGTGGTTGTGATTGTTAGCAGCCCTGACGGTTGAGTTCGGGAACACGATAGGAAACGTCCTTCTCTGAAAGGGTGCACATTTGATCACAGGTTGAAAATAGTAGGTTTGGCAATGGGAGCGGTCACCCCCGCTGATCTTCAAGCGGTGCTATCTATGCAACTTGTGATTTCATGCAGCGATATGTAACCGAAAGGGAGCTATTGTTGTCTCAAGTGTGTTCTTGAAGATATTCAAGGCGAGCCGTTACACGCGGCCCCAGAAAATACAATGCTAGGAAGACCTGGCCGCGGTCTAGTCCGGGATGTCTGTGCCTATGATAGTTGCAGTTATGCTTGTCATCCATAAGAACAAGACTAATATAGCACTGCTCACTGTAGTTCAGAACTAGTCTGACTCGTTGAGAGAAGGGAAAATTGTTCATTATCTGTGTACGAGATGTTTCGAGATTCACGGTTTGTCTGCTGTCAAGCGTTTCAACGTCGCCGACAGACTTGGAGCCGCATTCATCAACATATTTCTTAGGTTACCCTACATGACTCGACGCTATGTCAGTGAATGGTTGACAATCGCGTACTACTCATGCCGGCTGACGGCCCTGTAGAGATGCGTCAATGCCTTGGATGCACGTCTAGCCTATCCCCACACAATGGAGAAGCCAAGGCAAGCCATCCGAGGGATCGCCGGCTGAATGGTAACCCCGTCTGGCTTAGCGAGCAGCAGCTTCGAACCCGGCAATTCACAACTTGGAGATGATGAAGCGATTCCGTACCTGTCAAGATAGAGCGAGGGCAGCACAGCAGCGACTTGGTAACAGTTCCAGAGATCTTGGGATACACAAAGTGTCAGCGTGGCATGTATAAGCAGACCAGAAGCCAATCAACAACCTCGAGTTGACCGAATATTGCAACTTGGTCTGGCGTACGAGACAACAAGATGGAAAGTTGGGTGGGTGAAGGTGCAAAGGATAGGGTACACATGAGGTTAGAGGGTGCAAGGCGATGCGATGCGCAGTGGCGTGGAGAGAAATGGTGCATGCCAATTATTGGATGGGCAGATCGAATAAGATTAAGCAGCGTGTTCATCCCCGATTGCGACTCATCGAGGTCAGCTGATAAGAATGCCATCGACTCAGTACGGTATCAGAATTACTCCATGTTGCTCATTGAATTATGATGGGTGCTTGGTAATCACAAACAGCCTGAACAATGACATACTGACAGCTGTATGTGCTGTTGCTCTCGAAAGCAACTGCCCGGTTTCTAACTTTGAGTATGAAACAAAAGACACCTCACATGATATCCTTCAAGTGACAGTGTACTTGTTATTCGTCGGTCGTCGGTTGTAGGACGGAGAGGGCGGAGGCCAATGTTCGGTCTGGGTGCGGAAGGACAAGGAGGTGAAGCCGGAGAGAGTGGAGTCATTCGCTCCGGGGCTCGGAAGTAGACCCACCAAACTTGAGCCGGACAGGAAACTGTGTTGGACACGTATTCAAGCCGTGACGAATCGTGCGACATGGTGCTTGGACGGAGGCTGGGCCGGATCGCCAGAAATCAACAGGGCATGAACTGCGGCAGCATCGCCGACCGCGGGACTAACCGCCCGAACCTGGCCATGGAAAGGCTCCGAGGCCAGGCCATTGTATATGGCCGGTTGCTGGAGGTTGGTTGGGCATCAGGCCCGTGCAAGCATCAAACAAGCATGGTCATTGCGGCAAAGCTATCTCTTACACCTGTCAAATCGAAACCTCAGCGCCGCAAGCGCGTGGAAACAAATGTGACAACACACTGAGCAAATTTTTGCTGATTGTGAGGAGGAATCACATCGAAAAGAAAAGAGGCGTTTGAATGAAGCGCATTCTTCTTCCTGCTATGAGTCAACTTTTCAATAACCTCAAAACTTACCCGTCAAACTCGGAGCCTCAACTCAATCGCAACAACCAGTTATAAGTCAGAGACATGGATGGCATACAGCCTGTCACGACAAGTTTAACAGCGGTGCTTCGATATCCCACGTGTACCCCGCGCTGCACTCACGTCTGGCATTGACTTGATGTAGATCGGGTTCACTGTTGGTACCCGAGCAAGGGAATTGAGCCAGCTTGGGCAAAGGTCTACCCAGTTAGGCACGAAGGTGAAGATGCCCCCCCGGGCGGGCTAAGCACAGCACTTTGGTGGAGGCGTAGATCAATAGAAGACGCCTTGAGGCGAAAGACATCAACGGAGAATGGCAATGGCGTTTTACGCCCCTCTTGATGCCATCGGGCATCCCAAGCTCTATACACGATTCAATAATAGGTAATACTTCCTCACAAGCACAGCCGTTTAGCGAGTTCGGCATGGCTATCCTGCACTGTATCTCATGTCCTACTTCGTCAAGCTCTTGTGCCATGTGAGCACAAACCCGATCTGCCTAGAGACCGGTTGAGATTCGGGCCTGCCATCTATCTGTCACCTAAAGGCGAACAACCCTGTTGCGCTTCTTTCCGGTTGCCTCGAGGATTAGACGGACACAATCTGTAGTCAGCCGCGGTTTATCTCACTGTGGCCGTTTGAACAGCAACTGCAGCTGTAAAAGCAGTTCCGTCCGTGATGTGAGAAACCGCAATTCCTCAAGAGTGAGCCACAATACTTCTCATCTCCATCTGGAAGGGGTGTGACATCAGCCTCATTTGGGTGTGTGCAGTGCGGATTTTTGGCAAAGGGATATCGTGACTGGTTGATAGAGAAGGCGAGGAATATTCGAAAACAATCGTTGGATAAAAGGCTCTGAACAAGATCCACAGTTGGGCTTGACTGCTTGGGACTGGCGCCAGTCATACAAAGGCATTCCCTGTACGATAACACCCAGACCCGCCCGAAAGTCTCTCAACAATCCCTCAAATGCGGGCTTTCAGGGCACCATCTGGGGTTGTGTCGACAGATCAGATCCATTCTCGGCGGCGCAGAAGGCTGGGTCGCTAGGATCCGGGATTCGAAAGCGTCTAGCAGCTTTTATCGACAGCGTGCCAGTAACCGCCTCACTTGGTTTGTATGTAGATACGGTTTAGCGACTGTTTGCTGGTGTTTTGCATCTCGCCGTTTCACTATTTGGAACAACTCACATGACAATTCAATGAATTGCCAGGGCCCATGTATCGCCCTGGTATTGATTGATCTAAGTTGATGGGTGAAGTCGGTGACTATGAGCCATAATTTGGTGTTTGGTGGCTAGTTACCTTGGCTATTATCGATAATGCGCTTGTAGTTTCGATATCGTGACCATTATCCATGGCGTAGAGTCGTCGATGAGACGAGAAAGCAGAGATTTTCCATTTAAAAGAGGCCATATCGACTGACAGTTGTTTTGGCCGCTGAGTAAAAACAAAACAGGCATACCCCAGCATGGTTTTGAGAGTGACTCGAAGCTTAGTGAAAACTCCATCATCCAGCTCGCTTGCTTGTTGGTGGCCTTGAGCGGGATGGCTCCATAATCCATTCCATTCAGAAGCAGACCAGCAAAGCACAACACAGCAAAACCTTAGACCCTGGTTTCAATACAGTAGCCACCCCCACCTCTTTATTTATGGCATGACTGTTTTTTTTAATGGCATTTTCATATTTTCAATAATCAGAGGGGCACGAGAGACTGGGAATTAGAGTGTAGAAGGGAATCTGGGGCAGCCGTGTTGCTTAGCTGAGCAGGAGAAATGCCAACTGTCAACGCATTGAGTGAGGCGGGCCGGAGCGAGAGACCCTCAAGGCTCCCCTGCCACCTCTGAACTGTCAATGATGAGAGAGACTGGTCAGAGATGGATGCTGACGAATACGATACAGCGCAGTCAGGAGTCCTTGCCATGACATGAGTCGGGAAACAGGAGGCGGGAAGCATGAACGAACGGACGGGATGTCTATGTTTGTGGCTGTTGTGTTAATAATAGTGCGTCTAGTGATCCCGTTGCTGGATGAACGAGGATGGATGGATTGATTGATTGAGAGAGAGAGTGTGTGTGTGTTTGTCTGTCTCACTGGCTGACTCCTCCAACTTGTCGCCGATGCTGATGAATCAAGATATTTTGGGGGAAACGAACGAGTTAAAACAAACGAGAGCCAATGTCTATCTGCGTCTTGTTCTGCTTTTGTGTCAGTGCCTTCGTCATTGCTCTCATCGACTTGACGTGGTTGATTTGATTTGATTTGACTTCATGACTGCAGTGTGCAGTTCCATTGCTGTGTTGGCTCCAGCGTCGAGTCGCTTGATTGATCGTCCATCGTCCCGTGGTAGTAAAGCCACCCCCTCCCTCTGGTGAGATTCTCCCTTGCTTCCTTTACAGTCGCACCTTTAAGTCTTCGTTGCACGCCCACCCACACACCTCATTCTTTTTTCATTTCCTTCCTTGTCTGAGAGACTTTATGCCAGTACTCTATAGTATGACTATCGAACTCAGAATTTTCTGTTGGCATAATTCTCTATTCTCAGCTCACATGACTGGTAGTTAGGCTTGAAGAAAATAACCTATCCGTTTGCTTCAACGGCCTGTAGCTGCGTGTCCACCCTGGGCTGGGCGGTAATAGTGCTGCATTACCACTAAAACTACCGGTAACAATCTCAAGACACGCCCCCCACACTCTCTAGAGACAGACCTCAGAAAAAGCTGAACCCCCCCTAGGCCCTGAAATTACCACCACCTACACTTTTATTAAAACAGACCATCCCGTCCATCCATGCCCATCGCTCCTCCCCCCTCCTCCCCTCCTTCTTGTCTTTCTCCCATGACAGTTTGATACCTTGTCTTTTTATAACAAACATATTTATTCGATTCCTCCCTTGCTCTGCTTTCGCTTCCAGTCGAGCATTATATTCATCTCGAACAATATCATAGCATCAGCATCTACCTACACAGCATCGAACATTACATAACTAGCGTCTCCATCGAAAAGCGCCTTGGTTTATGCCACTATCGTCACCGCCTTCTGTATCCAACTCAACAGCGACATTTTACTCACGACTTTTTTCGGCTCCAGCTGTCTTGGTCAACGGATTCGACTTCCTTCACATGTCGCTTGTTTGGTTTCACGAAAGGGGACGTTAAAGCATTGCGTTCGCGATTGCAAATACCGTCACCACCAACGCCACCGGCGCTCTCACCGCCTGGATTTGCGATCTTATACACCCAACTGTACCGTCCCACCTAGCGTGGTCCCTGTTTGATCTTGTCAAACCCCCTCTTCGAATCAACTCTTCGAGCCGAATTCGCTCCAAAGTTACTCCGATCTTCTGACCACATCATGTCCAACCACGTCTGTTACGTCGAGGATGCCGAGGAGGATTCTGGCAGCTCTGTCCTCGAGGGCATCCAATCCACTCGTCGATATGCTGTCTCTGAAGCCCCCGGTCCCGCAAGTCCACCCAAGGAACGTCCCAACACAGGAAAGTCTCGCGGTGAAACCAGACGATATTCTAGCCGGCGACAAGTTTCTCCCCCCAGCGAAGAGTTCTCCGACGAAGAGCCTCCTCGTAGGGAAGAGCGTCCCCGTCGAGACTATGAACGTGAACGAGAACGTGAACAGCGTGATAAAGATCGACGTCGTAAAGAGCGCAAACAGAAAGAAGCTGCTGAGCAGCAACAACGGAGAGTCCGAGCTGAAGCCAAACCGCCTAAGGATCGTGAGCCTAAGCCCGTGAGAAGACCTCGCCCAACATCTCTCACTCACACCAAGACCGAGCCTGTTGTTCAACAATACCGCCGAGGTCGTGTTGAGGATCCTTCATGCTATGGTGTCCAGCAGCCAGCCGTCTCAGGCATGCGTCCCCGTGCTCAGACTCGACCTCATAGCTATTATCCTGGACAAACCGCTCCTCCGATTTCCAATGCCGGTTGGCATCATGCCCAACATTCTCAACCCTCTTTCCCTGTTGGATCATTCCCACCGCCGCCTTACTTCCCTGGAGGTCAGTCTCCCTCAGTGGTCGGCGTTCCACCTTCGCCTGGCCCAGGTGCTGGAACACCTGGGTTCTTTGACATGCCGTCGCAACAGGCAAGCGCCCATCTCAGGAACCGTTTCGAGCGGCCAGCTTCATCCATGGGTTTCCGGCAACAGCAGCCTTCCCCATCCAACATTGGGTATCCTCAAGATGACTTTGATGAGGAGGAACAACCTGATCCCCGCCTTGCTAGACGTGCCTCTCGTTCCAAGAGGCCTCAGCAGAATGACGAGGATCGCAGGCGTATGCCTCCTCCTGATAGTATCCCACGACCCAAGTCTGCAATGCCTCCTCCAACCACTCCGTTCCGTCCACCGCCTCAGACATTAACTAGGCAAAAAACCAGAACTCCTTCGCGGCCGCCGCCTTCCAGCCGTAGCCGTGTTGGGTTTGTTGACCAAGGCTACGACGATGAAGACTTCAATGACAGTCCCGGCCTTTTTGCGGACTCTCCAGAGGCCAATTTCGATCGTCGTACAGCTTTGGCCCGCACCCGACGCAGTTCTGTCGCTTATGACCATCATGGTGCTGATATTGTACCTGCTCGCACTCGACGAGGCTCCGTTGCATACGAACAGCGTGGGATTGACATTGTACCTGCCCGAAATCGACGAGATTCCTACTACGAAGACCGCTCACTTGGTGGTGGGGGTGTCAGTTTGGATGAGGACAAGTACCTGGACGCCATGCGATACCAGGACGACATCAATGGCGGTCCCGCCATGCCATTGACTGCTGAAACCCTCCGCAAAGCTAGTAACCCTCGGCTAGGCGGTGGAAGCAGTCGTAGCAGCGGCAGCCATGATGATAGCGAGTACAAGCGAAGCAACACCACTGGCCTCACCCGTTCTTCTTCAAGCGATACTGACAATGTCACGATCAAAGTGTCAGGCTCGGCCGTCGTGCGAGTATCGGGTGCTGAGATTGAGTGTGGCGACGGGGGTGAGATCACCTTTTCAAGACCAACCGGCAGCTCTCGTGTTGGCAGTGACCGCGCAAGCAGTTACTACCAACTTGAAGATGTCCGCAGTCGAGTTGAGCAGAAGGCCCTTCCCTACCGACCACACACTCCCAGTCGTTCTGACTCGCACTATCGCGGATATTCTGGAAATCATGCGCCATATGACCCGTCCTTTGCTATGGATGACTACATTTTTTGATGATTGTTCTTATGAGAGATGATAAAGTTGATGATCAGCGCGTGTTTTTATGCATTTTTGTTTTTTGAACTATATTTTTTTTTCTTTTTTTCTTGCATTCAGATGTCTACGAGATGGGCAACATTTCACCTATAATCTTGGATCTCGAATATCGATGAGCATTTCGGTGGACATTTTGATCACATCAAAGCTGCAGTTTTCAGCTCAGTTGGATTTGTTCACTGAGCTTGTATCTTTATGCTTCTATTCTTGGGTCAAACCCTCTCAGTGGCTTCGTGGCAGAAAGTTGATACCCCAAAAGCGATGATGGTGGAAGCATCCAGTTGATGGTCCAGCTGCATTACCAGCCCGGTTCTACCACTTCGAGGTACCGGTACCAGCAGCGCTTACTGAAAGCTCAACTTTTTTTATTCGGATTTCATGTGCACCCAGATAGGCTGTGTTGGAGTTTGGTTGGGACAGTGGAACGGCACCAATACGTCCTCAATGAACAAGAAGTCTCACCGGGTGATGGCTCTTAACCGAAGTATCTTTCTCTGATGCATGGTCGATGCTACCTGGACGGTGTAGATCGTTGTTCCCCAGGACTATTTTTGGTTGGATTGGGACTAAACAATTCCTTGTTAGTCTGCATCCCTCCTTACTGCAATCTGATCAGCAAGCATCCCTGGGGGAAGCTGCATGAGAGACGGTTACGGATATTGCTTGTGTATTGCATTGTTGAGCATGGTGTAAGAAGAGGAAATTGAGACTTGGCTGGAACTACTGTTGGACCCTTGTCATCAGAACGATAGATTGTACGGGCAAATGAGGTTCGCGCCTATATCTGCTGCCCGGCAGAGAATAATCTTATGTTACAACCAGCATGACATGCATGTTTGGCTTCTCTATTCTGCTTGCTTCGAGACATTCTGGTGAACTGTGACAAGATTTTCCGCTGATCATTGTGGAGAGATGGTGGCAGCTTTGCTGTGAGTGAGCTGAACGGAGATGAAGGATTTTGGTCGAAACGGGAGACATTGTTTGGGAAAGGAGGGAGTAACAAGACAATGGTTGGGTGGATATGATAGAGTTTGAATCATAGCATTGGGATTATGTTGTTAGCCATCCCTTTTCTCCTGTCTCAGGTATCTGAGTTTGTGCACAAGAGACTGGCGATCTCTTGGATGTGTAGATTAACCGGTCTAGCACAGTATTCATCCGGTATAAGCGCCCGAGATATTCATGCAAACACGAGCAATTGCTGACGCTGTCTCAGGGGTTGAATCAGACATGGCCTGTCAGGTCTCAAACATGCAGCCTAGTGGCATTCCAATGCCAAACTCGACGAGATGGTTCAGAGTATCACGATAGTTAATGCAAACCTTGGGTAGGGACAATAGCTGTCTCAGTCTCACAGGCTCTGGCGCTACATACTCCCTAGAATCTTCTCTTTATGCGGGCTAAAATAGAGCTCGTCAGTCCCATTACCAAAGATGCAAGAATAAAACTTTAGGGGGCGTGTGCATTGCAAATCTGGAGCATCAAACTCGTGGACAGCTGTCATTGGTTGACGACTAAATGGGCTTTCAGTGCGAGGTTGCCCGGTCAGCGATCGACTGTTGTTTACTTTCGACGTCATTTGAAGATTGTGGCTGGATTTTAGAGATGAGCTCGAAAAGGCATTCAGAAATTACTGAAACCTTATTGCAGAGTAAGAAAATTATCTAAAACAAAACAAAACTTGATTCCATTAACCTCTCTTTTTATTTGACAAGCTTCGAGAGCGTTAGAATCGTTTCTGACGCGCACGTTGAGGTCGCCCAACCACCCGTTGCGCATCCCAGCCACGCCTTTTACGGCCTCGTTTCTGGGTTAACCAAGCACCATCGCCCAGCCTGAGCCACGCAACACTCTTTCTTCTCTCCATTATTTCTTTCTCCTTATCTCAGAAACAACACTATTCCCATAATCGGCACCACACGACTCATTTAACCATAGCTATCACATACCAGACTTGTCCAATTGATACAACAAGAACACTTACCTCGATTGCCTGGTCTTATTTACGATTGAGCTCGGCTGGGCTACAGCACCCTAAGCCTAGCTTGCACATATCCATCTTCAACTGAGACCTCTTCATTCCATCATGGCACCCGCTCTCATCCGCTCATTGCGAGGTGCGCCTTCACTCTCACAGCACGCCCCTCGTGCTGCCGAGGCCTTCTCCGCACTCTCAGGAAGCCTCGTCGAGGCCAGCAAGGTGCTACTGACTCGGGACGATAAAGACGACGACAAGAAGGACAGACACAAACCATCCGTCGAGCCTGAATCAGGCTCGTTCGACCCTCATAATATCAACAATGCCGGTTTCTTCTTTCTCTTTGCCCTAATCGGTGTAGCCTTTGTGTGCACTGGTATCTGGTTCTTCTTCTGGGCCAAGAACGGTGGCTTCCACTTCAAGGAGAATGATTGGGATGACTACAAATCTACTGTTCTTCGACGCACTGGACCTAACGGCACCATTCTATCCAATGCGACCCGACCAACAAACCTCGGCGGTGGCAGCGTATATAAGGACGTGGACGATGATAACACGACTGTTGTTACAGAGAGCACAACACTCACAGGTATCACAGCTGGAGCAAGCGACCTTGGTGCCCGCGAGAAGAGACGTCGCAAGCAGGAGAAGCGAGAACGTGAGCGTGCAAAGAAGGGCAAGAAGACTAGTCGTCACGTTGGCGAGGAGGGCGTTGAAGACGAAGAAGCCGAACGTGCAGCCAAGAAGGAACTCCGCAGCTATCGTCATGAAAGACCTGCCCGCGTCGGTGGACTGAACAAGGAGAGTGAAGGCTCTGAATGGGACGGCTCTACCAACCCCGGCACCGAATCCAACGTCTCTACAAACCTCCTCTCTGATCGCCAAACCACACCTACAACCACACCCACCAAGGCCAAGGGCGGCATTCGCAAGGTCTACTCCACCGCTGATCGTCGCGAGAACCGAGAGGCAGAGCGCATGCGCGCCGAGGCCCGTCGTCTTCGTGAAGCTGGCCGTGCCGCCCGTCGTGACTTTAGCTACCAGCGTGCTGAGAGCTACACTCGCACCGACAGCCAGGTCAGCGAGAGTCTTCTGGATGGATCGCAGGTGACTCGTACCACGGACGATAGTGGCGACCTGGGAACCAAGAGTTATCACCACCCAATGCCTGAGCTGAGGGAGCTTGAGAGGGAGAGGGCAAGGGAGGAGAGAAGAGCACGAAGGGCGCAGAGAGAATATCGACGAGGACGAGGAGAGGAGTGTTAAGCTCAAGATGAACAGGGTATAACGAAAACCTTGAATGGTTTATAAGGTAAAATGCGTTTTTCTTGCTCTGGGTTTTGGGTTTGGTTTCACTGCGTGCATGTAGATGTATAACGTTAATGTAAATAGGCATGGTTACGGATTCTCACGGACATGAATTGATATGCTGGGATTGTTAGAGTATGAGATAGGCAATGCATTGAAATAAGGATGATGCTCTTACTTGAGGGTCAATATCAAGTCAATTGATCGTGAAAGTGTCAGTGTTATGTCTAAGCAATTATCATTAAGCCATCATTTAATTCGAGGGCAATTTTATTGTTAAACTCTGAAAGTTTCAGACACAATGGTAGCGAAGGTATAATTTCCATTTGTTACAACGACTTGTTTACTTTTACTAAAAGGGCGAATAATGAAACTATCGTCTAATGTCTCACATATCTCCCTAAACATAGGCGGTTCGTGTTTCAGATTCTCACGATATTAATCAAAGCATTGTCAAGCTTGGAGGTGACAGAATTTCGTTGGTTGACATGCAGTTCATGGAAATTAATACACGCAAGGCGTATCGCGAAAAGCTCAAAATAGCACACGAGCGAGCTCAAGCTGTCGTTTTGACGGATAAGGCGCTAAGATCCATGGAAGATGTGAAACCTGGGGGCGTCTTGGCTGTGAGGGTACAGCCACCGGGCCGAAACAAATATGTCTTGTTGATATTATGCGATATGTTAGATGATAGTATTTGTGAGTGAATGATTATCATGAGTATTCTCTTACTGCTCACGTCACAGGTACAATATCGTAAAGTAACTAACAAAACTCAACGTCGTCATCAACGTCGCATTTCGATTCGCTTCGCTTCTTTTGGTTCCTGTCCTGGTCTGACAAGGTCTAGGTCCAGGTTCAGGTCCCAGGTTCAGAGCCACTTTTGAGTTTGAGAAAGATGGTTCAGCCTTGGGCGACATGACGCCCCACGTTGAGTGTTAGTGCCATGCAGCGTGAAGTGGTGATGCGCGCTAACACGATGCAAGCGTTATCTTGTCCCATCAGCCCGCTCCCGCTGCTTCCGTCGACCCTTAGGCCCCTCATTAGGCTTCTCACTGAAGGGCAATCCCCTGCGGGTGCTCCGTCGGGACGTGGTAGAGGTCACCCCACTAGGAGGTCACTGGGAACGTCCACTGTTTTCTTCTATGGGTTTTATGACGATAGTGTTTTGTCAGTGGAAGAGAGAAGTACTCTCTGCAGAGATGAGCTTACGTTGATCAGTAAGTGAATATTTATTAAAGAAAAACTCTAAACAACAATCTCGTATCTTTAATCTACTGATAACATCTCAGTTTGTGCTCAGGTGGCGATATCGCGTGGGCTAAGTTCTAGTTGGTAGGCCCATATTGTGCTGTAGGTAGGCTTATTCTCCTCCACATTTGATCCAATCCTCTGACAGCCCAGTCTAACCAACCAACCAACCACCCAGACGC
Source organism: Fusarium burgessii (assembly GCA_002980515.1). Lineage (NCBI taxonomy): Eukaryota > Fungi > Ascomycota > Sordariomycetes > Hypocreales > Nectriaceae > Fusarium > Fusarium burgessii. The sequence goes on along the minus strand of PVQA01000032.1, from coordinate 119,689 downwards.
CTCGCCTCTCTCGTCTCTCCCTCCCCCGTCATCTTCGTCATTCTCCTCCTTCATCATCACCAAATCTTTTGGCCTCATTCGCCATCCTCCTCAGGTCCCATATTCACCTTCTTTCGGCGTTTTCGTTTCCTCCGTTTTATCAATATTACAGCGACTTCGTCTACTTCGGCCACGTCCTCTTCTTCCTATCTCGCCGCGCGATTGAATCTTACATGTACCATTTGCGGCGGTGACGCCGTCCGCCAAGACCCGTGCCTTGATTGTCTCCGACCGACCGATCGATCGACTAATCCGCACAACACGATCTGTACAATCCGAACCAAACGCAATTCTCCTTAAATTTATTTCTAAAAACGATCAAGAACAAACAAATCGAATCAAGAGACGGCCAACAAATACTTTGCCTGTCGCCCATCATGGGGCTCTCTTCTAATCCGTCGTCTGCCTTTACAGGCGTCGTCATCGGCCTCGTGTCATCCTTCGGTTCCATCGTCCTCATCGCCCTAGTCATCTTTATCTTCTGGGTTTCTGGCTGCGCAAGTACAGGTCGCATCATTCTCGATCGTCTCGGTCGACCTGGTGAATACGATGATGAACAAGCCTTCGCACGCGATGAGGCTGAGGCCCTCGAGGTCATGGATGACATGTCTCGTCAGGAATATCTACGTGCAAAGGGTATGTCAACAATCTTGCGCGCTCGCTGATTTGGCGTATTCATTTCACTAACGCCCACTTCGCGTAATAGCTTGGGTTACTGCAAACCCTCCCGAATCAATGCAGACTGATATCTCTCTATCTCAGTACCTCGCCATACAAGAAAAGGGTGTCTCTGCGTGGGAATTCGAGCCTGAACTTGAGATTGCCAACTGCTTTGTCGAAGCTCGTACCGAAATCGAATTCTTCGACTCGGAATGCACCGTCATGAGCAACCTGCCTGTTCCCAAGCAAAACGATGTCTACTACTGGGAAGCCAAGATCTACGAAAAGCCCGAAACCACTCTGCTCAGTATTGGTATGGCTACTAAGCCTTATCCCCTCTTCCGGTTGCCAGGTGAGTTTGTCACGCTCTTCTTCCCCTCCCTGGCCATTTACTGATTTCAATACCAGGTTACCACAAATACTCTGTTGGATACCAATCTACCGGTGCTCGTCGTTACAACCAACCATTTGGCGCGACTCCCTACGGTCCCCCACTAGTGCAGGGCGATGTCGTTGGTGTTGGTTATCGTCCTCGAACCGGTGCTATCTTCTTCACTCGTAACGGTAAGAAGCTCGAGGAGGTTGTTCACGGGCTCAAGGCGCAAAACTTCTTCCCTGCCATCGGTGCAAACGGTCCCGCAACTATTCACGTCAACCTCGGACAAGCCGGTTTCGTGTTTATCGAGGCCAACGTCAAGAAATGGGGACTTGCTCCTGTGACCGGAAGCCTGGCTCCTCCGCCACCTTATGGATCTGAGCAGGGTAGCATACTGTTGGAAGCTGGCACAAAAGACGGCAGCACTTATCCCCAAGGCAGGCAACATAGCCACTCAATAACGGCAAGCTCTTACAACACACGCAACCCATCTCACGAACTGAACCTTTCACATGGACGAACACGTAGTGGTACCTTCCGTGTCCTGCCCCCTACAAGTCCCGGACCAGTTAGAAGCTCGACCGATATTTCTTTGGCTCATTTCGTAACCAACGAGGAGAATGGCGAAGCTAGTGGCAATGCCAGACCTCAACAGGAAACGCACAACCAGAACCCTCTGCATCTGCATCTTGAGGATGCCACAAATCCACCCCCTGAATATCAGAGCCCTGTCCATTCAGGTAGCGAGGATGGTAGTGATAGTGAGGAAGATACGCCTCTTATTCATGTTATGAACCGTAGCCGAGGTAATTCTTCAGCCACGGTTGTTCCTTCACGGCAAAGTCCAAGTCCGCGTCAACCACCAGTACCAAGTTATAGCGATGCTATGCGACAAGGAGCTGGTCGTGATCGCAGTGATAGTGCACGATTACCGCCACCGAACCGAACACCATCCAACAGGCCTCGCAGTAGCACTTCTGCTTAAATGGCACTTGGGTAAGACCTACTGATTCACAAGCTTTATACATTTACTTATGAACGTCTGGGCATGACACTCAAGACGAACGACGATGTTCAAGAGATGCAGCATCGACGACATGATACCGGAGTTGACAGGACCCATCCCCATACATGATCCATTTCAATCTTTTTTTTTTTTCGCACAGGCGCCTTGGAGTTTTGAGCATTGACAGGCCCACGTTTCCGAGCTAGAAGAGCCTCCAAGCGGTCGGCCAGTCGTCCTTTTTTATTTGTATTTTAGACAGGAAATCCGGTCGTTTTTGGGGAGGTGAACCGGCTGGATATGAGTTCCTGGAATGGGGACCGGAATGGAATATTTGATACCAACAACCTGAGTGGATTTGCGCTCCTTTTTCCTTTGACGCTTTGTTTCCTTTTATGCATCGTCCACCACTGCTTATCCGGGACTCTTCGAGGAGTGGGTGGATGTTTGGATAGTGGTTTATGCGCTCATAGCTATAGGGCGTTGATGTTGGATGAGGCCCCGGTCGCTGCCTCATGAGAAAAGGGCGACTTGAATTATAAAGGAGTGGAAGTAGTCTCGATATGAATTCCAAACCACTTATGCTGTCACGTTTGCATATCTGACCAAAATGGAGTAGGTGAAGTGAGATGGCACACACAGATCAGATTTCTGAAGTGCACGATACATCCAGTGTTGGCTTCAGCACATCGATTAATCGTATTACACAGCAGCTCGCTATAGTCATTAACATCAGATCCAGTGAAAGATGGAACGTTGCATCAGTGTTTATATTCTCGAACCAAGGCATGTGTCTCTAACTGGTGCAGGGGACAATACAAAACCATGATGCTTACAGCGCGGGAGACACCACTTATTTAGCATTCATACCCAACACCCTCTGTTGAGTCTAGATTGACGAGAACTGTTCGCCGATGCTTCGTAGGATAAGATAAGAAATACGTCTTCCTCGACAATCATGCATTTACTTCCAGGTTGCTACCATCCTCTAGGAACAGTATTGGAGGATACAGCTGGCATCGGCTATGACTTTGAGATGCATACAACATGTAAGCACCTAGTTTAATTTATATAATAATATATAGTGATAGGAGGAGCGAATTCGCAATATGGTCTTGATGCGTTTGGTGAAGGTACCTCTCATCCGAGGTACTTATCACTCAAGTCTATCCCCATAGCCCTGTTCAGAAAAATACTGGCGACGAAAAGCCCAAATGCACCAACTCAACTCGAAATGAATAGGAAAAATCTGTAATACATTTCTATTCATATTTCGAGATGACCCCAACAATTTCAGACGAATTTATAAAGAAATGATGTTTGTAGTTGGTAAATTCTTGAAAGTCCATCATCAGGTTCGATGTACTTGAAATGACAGGTACCTGCCTGGCTCAGTCATAGTCATCAGTCATTCTCAACCAACAATTGAAAAACAAAGCATCATCACCCAAGCAAGGTATTACATCACATTCATATAGGAAAGAAGGTAAAGCGGATGCAAACATTGTAGATTATCAATTAACCTCCGGGCAGAACGTGCAAGGACTGCCATCAGACATTAATCTTTCCTACATATCCAAATCATGACAAGCATACAAACAAGCAGTCTATCCTCACACGATATCCATCGCATGTTTCGTATCATCCAAGCGTACATATCCAGCCATGGCCTCTCTTGTAGAGCCAAGTAAATCCAAGCCAAAATGCAACTGTGCTTCTGTCCCGTGTTATTCCATCACTGCCCCAGGCTCTGCGAAGAGTCGGGCGCGATAAGCACCTATCCCAAGCAAACATCAAACAGTAAAAACATGATCAAAAAAGCGCCAAACAAATGCTGTCTCAAAACTCCCATCAACGCCAAACTTTTTCCAAGGCGCAGTAAAAACTAAAAACAGTCGCTATGCTTTCCAGATACGGTTCTTCCGCCATCGTTGGCGGAAACCGTAAGGAGTGAATTCTATAACCGATCGGAATTTCATAAGTCGTCATAAAGGAGTGTCTATCGGGTATCATTGTGTGAAGGAATGTCGTTCCTCTAGTGGATATCATAAGGAGTGTGAACCATGACATAGCACGTCCCAGTGCGCGTGTCAATCGAGAGATAGGGAGTGTCAGCGTTATTAACGCGTGGTTTGGATGTAGCGAGCGTTGAAGGAGTGTGATATACATGGCGCCTGCGTCGTTTTTCGGAAAAAGCAGAAGATCGAATTAAATCATAACAGTAAAAACAAATCGGTGGTGAATCGAAGTCGGATTTGGTATCAGGTGGCTCGGCGTCGGGTATTGTCGTCATATTGGTGCATCACAGGAGGTCGTGCCAGGGGAGAAGGTGGGTGCGGAGCAGAGGACATGGACGAGGTATGACGGTGTCGCGGGAGCGGCGTGTTCGACGAGACGGGAGATTCGGGGAGAGGTAGCATGCCGAATTGCTCCTGTTTGATATACGGAGATTGGCTGGTGCTCGTCATGGAAGTCATGTACAGACTCGGGTCCTCTGGAGGCGGGTATGTAGGTGTCGTGTTCATCCTGGGTGGTAACGGTCAATCCCCTAATGTTCTTTGCGTAAATTGAGCCAGTGGTCGTCTCGAGGAGCCTAGATCCACACAGCCTGGACAGGAGTAACGAACCCGACGCCATAGTTTTGAGGGGAGTCCTGAATTGACGAGGATGGCCCGCCTTGTAGAGTGTTCATGTCCCATGATCCATACTCCTCAATATCGCTGTATGCGACAGAGCCCTCGAAGGTCGAGGATGCCGGGCTGTAAGCTCCATTGTACGCCGGTGAAGGTACGTTGAGATATTGCTGGCTTGGATACGGCGACAAGACCAGGGGGCTCACAGCAGAAGGCGGTCCTGATGCGTTGAGCATGGGCATTTCCTCGGTGCTGTAGCTGAAAGCAGGGTTCCCGTACAGATACGATTCATGGGTAGGCACCTCCTCGTGAACAGTGAAATTACGAGGATTGAACTGAGGGAAAGAAGGAGTTCTTTCGGGGTGCATCCATCCCATGCGCGATCGGAACTGGCTAACTGTATCGATGGGGAACTCCATAAGGGTCAACGGAGTTTGCATCTCGCTTCCAGCACCAGAGACATTGATCGACATGAGTCGCCGAGCAATCTCTTCAACCGGAGAAATGGACAGACTACCAAAGTAGGCGGCGCCAATCTCGGGGAAGAGTCGTTCCATAAGGAGAGCCACGGTATACAGATAAGCAATGATTACGAGCGAGTTGGGAGAGCCATGATAGTTCTGCAGGTAACCCACAGGCATCCAGAAAAGCCATTTGCGAAGAGGCTGAAGGCGCTCAAATTGCTGGGCAATGGAGAGGGTAGGGCTGATCTTGCGGGAGCCTCGGAGGAAGCCAATGAGATGCTGAATCTGTGTAGTGTCCTCCTTGTGGTACTTGAGGTGAGCCTCGACCTTCTGGATTTGCTCGAGTGTTCGCTGGTAGGCCTCCAGATCCTCAGGGCGAGGCTGGCTTGGACGATGATCCTTTCCGGGGGATGGCGGGGCGGTTGGGAACGTGCTGCTTTCGGCGATGAAGTCTCCGAACTGGGATTCATGCTTCCAGGGGTCCATGGCATCAATGACCTATATATATCAGTGGAGTTCTACTATTGCAACCAGGTTAACTTACCGATGAAGTACCTTGCATCAGCTGGGTCCAGCTGCGCCTAATCATGCTGTTAGTTTCCGTCACTGGGTTCGGGGCTCAATGTGCTTACCAGTCAGTAGCTTGCCAGGAGAGAACGAGGGAGGCGGCAAGGATAGCATCCGATGTCTCTCGGGAGAAAGAGCCAATGGCCTCCTGAAGTCCCTTGAGAGCAATGCCGCGGTGCTCGTAGGCCATGCTGCCAACCAGAGGGCAGTCGGTGAGGAAAGCAATATGCATAGCAGAGAAAGCGAGCAAAGCGTGCATCACATAGGGGGTTGTGGCACCAATTCGAAGAAGGCTAGGGCGAAAGTTAGTATTCATCAACTTGGAGGTTGTATGAGTTTGACGTACGTTGGGATATGACGAGTCCAGAGGGTGAAGTTGTTAGCATCGATGGTAGCCAGCTGGTAGTAGAGCGTCGCAACATGGTAGATCAGACGAAGATCCTCAACCGAGTACAGATGTGGCATGGGTGCAGGGTATATTCCCAGGCTGGGAAGAGGGAAAATGCCTGTCGCTTGCCATTCGGCGATGGCAGCTTCAATTTGGGGCGTCCACATCAGGTCGGGCTTGTCGGGAGTGGTAGAACGCTCAGCATCGGGAACCTGCACATCGTTGTAAGGGCATCGAATCTTGTGCTTGGTGCAATTTCGGCTTCATTTGTTAACTTGAGAGCAACAAGTGTAATCCGGGTTACAACTCACCATTGGGGAAAGTTTTCATCGCATCGGATATGACGGCGTTTGCTTTGAGAAACTGTTAGAATCATATTTAAGTATTGAGGGTTTGATGGGCCATACCAGGTATCACAGCCCTTGCGAGACTTGGTGTGGCTGCGGCGAGGAGGACCACCACCAGGACCAGCCATTTTGCAAATTGTTCAAAGGTTACTTGAGGGTAGAACTGTTGAGTGAGTGAGTATATGCACAGTTTCTCTAAAGATTGAGGTGACATACGCAAAGTGATCCACGAAGTCAAGCTTGTGGATTTATAGCGAGCGTTGGAGTGACAAGGGTAGCAAGTGATCTACCAAGTCAATCGGTTTCCAGGAATCGATCCGAAGAGTCCGAATTAGGGCTGTTTTGTGGATGGGGTCTCGTGATAGACAACAATTCAGCGTAGAGCGTCGAGAGGCTATGCTCAGGTGCAAGTCGAGGATTCAAACTTATACACGGAGGGCTTCAACAATCTAATGTGACTGAGATGCTCGATGGACTCTACGAAGCAAGTATGGTCAAGGGCTGAGTCGAAGGTATATCTAACTCCAGCCAGTGATGCTGCGTAGTTTGGTAGTTGTCTATATCCAAGTCTTCCAAACGGATGGTAGCGATCGAATATGGCGGTTGATTTGGGTTCTTTCCTTTCAAGAGGATTTGTGATAGCTTTGGAAGCGTACGTGGGTATGCAGAAGTGAGGATATCAACTGGATATGGAATCGCAAGCCAAGATGACCATGTAAGCGCACTTGAGAAGCCTTGTATCCAATTTAGAGGCGGCAGTCGATTTTTGACAGATTGTGTTGGAGTCCAGAAGGATTTAGTGTAAGCCGTTGGTCTCTATCTGACAATTGGTCTCTGCAAGATGGTTGTTCCTGATTATCCACAGTGGGAAACGATTGAATACCCAGAGATATGAGTTGAAAAGCGTATCGTGAAGGAGGATCGTTGTTCCAGAACCAAAGCACCGTAAAATAAAAGCGAGTGACAGGAGTCGACGAGGACTTCCTAAAAGAGTTGAGAGAGATGAGGAGGTGAGGAGGATAGCGAACGTGGTGTTGACTTATAAAGACGAAGATGTTTATTGTAGATGACCGAAAGGGAATCAAGAGGGGATCCGGGAAAGAGCTGGGGACAGAGGCATTGTTAAATACAAGCGGACCTAGTTAGTCTACAGGTGCAATGCGGGAGCAGCTCAGATGGGGGAGGGGAGGAGTAACCGGGGTGTAGTCTAGGAGGTGAGGTGTGGGAGTGTGAGGTAAGGCAGGTAAGAGTGGGATGGAAGGAACGGGTGGAAGGCTGTGTAAGGGTAGGCAGGTAGGTACCTCCTACCGTGTGATACTGTCTGTACTGTGAATTACAATGTAAGGCATGAGTGGGAAAAGGGCAGTAAACTGTAAGAGTAAGGTGAGGTAAGAGCGTGCCATGTTCCATGCGATGCAGCCCAGGTGCCAGCAACAGCGTCAGTGCCAGTTCACCAGTCCTAAAAGCGTACAGCCGATGAGCACCCACCAACAACAAGCCAGCCTTAGCCTACTGTGCTTGAGCCTGAACAGCTAAGCATAGCAAAACATCACAATCACCAACAACTACGCTTCTACGATACATACCTAACCTGCCATTCAGAAGCGCAGGAATGAGCCGAGGAAACGTCAAGACAAGCGGCGAGCTCGGCCTCAGACTAGGGGAATTGTGGGCTGTGGAGTGCGGGCCCCGGGACTACGGCAGCGGACAGCAATGGATGAGTCCCAATGAATTGGACGCTGGCTCTTGGCCGTGAACCCGGAGTACAGCTGTAACTGTGATATCCACGCCAGCTGCCTGAAGAGCAAGCGTGCGCTGGTGCTGGTGCTGGTCCGATCTACCAAAAAAAACATAACCCAACCCAAGACGCTAGAGATGGGGGTGTGGTCCGGTGCCACAGCTCGAGCGGCCAGGGGGGGCGTCTGCAGCCTCATCAGTAATAGGGCCGCCTCTTCAAAAGATCCCTGGCCTGGGCATCTGCCATAGTCGAGGGGGAAAAAAACCATCCATCTATTTGCGGGTTCTGGGTTCTGAAGAGAAGAGCATCGACCACAGACCATTAACCTTAGTAACACGTCCCGGCCTGCTAGATCAGAGGGGCGTAAGGCCTCGTAAGGATTAGTCAAGGAGCAGAGGTAACCTTCAAAGCGGGAGGACTGCGGAGAATGTAGGGGTGCTGAAGCAGCAATTGGAGGTGCTTATGCTAGGCGTCGGTTCGGTAAAGGTAGGACGGGTCCATACCTGAAGATAACATCGATCCATACCAGCATTACCAGGTGCTTCTGCTGTGCTATTTTGGGGAGCAGGCGATTGGAGATGGTTCATTGGTGGCTGGGCGACCTTGCTGGCTTGTGCTCGTCCCATGGTTCTACACGACCGCCGAGATGGTACTGCAATACAATGCTTCCCTTTCTTCGCATGGGCGGAATGTTCCTGAAATCATGAGTTTTGAGTCCGGCCGAGAGGGTGGTGGCGGGTAGAAACCCAGTCCAGCCCATAATGGGTAAATAATAGCAATGAAAGCAGTAATAGTCAACAAATACAGCAACCGAATGCGAGTACAGTAACAATGAGAAATAGTGGCGGATGGTGACACCTACAGAGTGGTGCACAGCGCCCAGTTACCTAAAGTTTTTTGGCTTTCCAGCTTTCAACAGGTGGGTTGTCTTGCCATCCAGCTGCAGCAAACAGCAGATATTCATTACAGTCCAGTGAAGGAGTAGAGCAGCTACGGCATGTCAGAAAACTTGAGACCCTTGCACGAGGGGGCGAAAATAAACTCGACAAAGGGCCTGTCAAGGTGACGGAGAATTATTATAAATTGTCGTAGCTTGTCTGAATATTTTTATCACTTAGGTCTTTAGTACTAGGTTTTCTGCCATCCCCAACGCCAACAGTAAGGCAGGCAGTCAGAAAATGGCGGCCGAGATCCAACCTTGCACGCGGAGGGCATGACGCACATGGCCCAGGGTCAAGGGGTGAGGGAGAGGGTTCCATTCTCTTAGATCGTTGGGGCTAGTGTCCGTCCTCCGCTTTTCCGCGGTGACCGGAAAGAAGCTGAGACTTTTTGAAAGAGACAAGAAAAGAAAGACAGAGGCGAGAGAAGCCCTGTCTGGACGTGTTGCCAAGGACCTCACAGTAAGCCTTGACTAAACTGAAAGTCGAACGAGGGGAAGAAGGGAAGGGTGACAAAAACAATACGTAACAAAGTAAAAATAACTTTACGTGTCCGTGCTCTGAGCTGCTTTCTCCCTACCTAGAGGCCCGTCGGGTTATTAACATTGAGAAGTATGCCCACTGAATTCACTCAGACAGCACTTTTTTGGTCGCCCACAAGGGTGAAAGGTTGGCTTGCTCAGTGGTAGGTAGCTATGAAAGTTAGGCTGGGCTGGGCTGGTTCGACTAGGCTACGGTGCCCGTGGATCCCGGTTCACGGCTCAACTTGGTTCAAGTAGCGGACTCGTCTTCTATTCGCTCGTTTTGTGCCAAACTCGAGTCACTGATTGGTCAAGGCGTTTACGACAGGGCGAAACAGCATTGGGATGGCGGACATTCAGGTGGTGGTGACGGGGCGTCGGCATCATAGACCAGAGACGGGCAAGCCGGGGCCGCCGGTAGTTGAAGCTTTGATATCGGGTCCCTGCGAGAACCGTGCTATCTCAAATCCAAATAAATTCAATCCGGTCCAGTTCCAAAGCATCAAAGGACCCTGTCCAGAGTAACGGTCAGGCTGGGGTCGAACAAATTGCCCTGCATTGCATTACAAGCGCCATCTCAAGTGGCGACATGTCCAGAAACGGCACATTTTACGCTGAGGCTCGAGATCAGAATATGGAGAATATCTATAAAAAGTGATGGTCTAACCAGACGTGGCATGGTCCAAGATGAGCAACACTGGAACGTTACTTACGGCCCACCGTAAGATACGCCGCACGAATGCTTTCACAGTGGCTTCGCTTCCATCGTGGTTTGTTTGTTCGTTTATTTCCAAATCTTTGGCTCGTGTTGCCTTGTCTCATCTTGCAGCTGAGACAGAGCCACGGGCCGCTCCTATGAGTATCTCGTTTCTGCGCCATTCGGAGTTGAAAAAACACAACACCATGACGTCGTTGGTCAGTGTGCTTTGTCTGTGAAGTCTGTGAAGGATCTCAATGTTGCGGTAGTAGTAGCACTAGTAGTAGCAATTGTAGGCGCAGTCATTGGCAGTCTAGGCCTATCTTGACGCCGTCTTACACAGTTCACTGTCATCATTTCTCATCATACTCATTATTTTTGTCAGCCAAACATACTCGTCTATCATATGAACTTTTGTAATAGACGAGCCGGAAAGTTACTTACAGCATGACATATCATTCATGGTTATTGATAGACATGATCCTCCCGCTCCCAAGGTTCCTGGGCGGGATGACTTCGGGTATGCTGTAGATCGTGTGTCGTCCAGGGTGTCGGCGTATTCGGGCTTCTTCCTCTGGTGTAACACTCAACCACAGACTTGGGCCTTTCACAGGCTGTCGAGGAACGTATCGCAAGCCTCTGGCGATATCTTGCGCCGCAAGGATAACGACCAAAGGCATAGCTCAAGATAGCTTACCGAGTGTGACAAGGGCTTTGTATAACTGGAGAAAATAATCTTTCCTGACCGCAAAATGAAGCTATTTCTAGCCATGGTATCAAAGCTCTGAAACTACGCTCACAGTGATATGTCCAGAAACGGAAATTCGGGGTAGTAGTCTATATCGCCCGATTATATGACGGGTTTACTTACCATTAACATGACCCTGCCGCTTTGACCAACCATTCTAGCTTCATCTTTCATTCATCGCTCGGTCCCCCTATCTGTCAAGGAAGTATTTCTCCGGCTTGACTGTATAGACAGCGTAGCATCCGCTTCATGATACAGTGGTGCTTTTGTAGCTCAAGTTCGGGACTTTACCATAGTTCAGGACGACAGTATTTTAGCATCGGTCCCTGTCCCGTCAACTTTTCGACTAGGCCTCAATCCCTGCACAAGACAAGGACAGGGGGGAATAGGAAACATAGCAAAGGCATTGAAGGGAGAGCATGATGTCTGCTTACTTTCTAAAAGGAGACTACCGTAGTAACCACGTTTAAGTCTCGCATTGCGTGCGAATCAGAAGCGATTCACAGTTGCATGGACAACTGACAATTTAAGTGCACGAATAGGAAGCGAGAACGGCACCTGGTAGGGCTAGTAGCTTCTCCCTGGACGTGACCTCAGTAAATGGAAAAGTCTAGAATCTATCATATGATGGAAACTGGAACTTGAAATGACAGAAAGTCAAACTTGGCCGAAACTCAATGACAAATGCCAACACAGCAGTATGAGCATTATCCAATCGGCCAACAACAAATCGTCGCTCGGGAGTATTGAACTAGCAAAACACCGAGTCAAAACATGATAATGGTCTCGGGGAATTCAGCGGAACCTCCACTGGGAAGGACAAACAAAGAAAATGGATAGAAAATGACAAGCTAAAACTGCCCATTTGGGAAAAGTCCCGCGTGGTTTTGCGATGGCATATGGATAGCGACATATCGAAGGTTCGCGACGGATGAACCACCAGAATAGAGCACCAAGATGCTGGAAATTTAGCGTGGCCAAATCTACTACGTACATGGTACAGGGGATTTCTCCTCAAAGTAACCTCCCTGGAATCCGTGTTTATTCCCCTTGTTGGGAATCCCTTACAAAGGGTCCACTGGTGCTTCAGATTGATTAATGCTAACCCTATGGAAATTGCGAAATAGGAAGTTCACGGCATTGTTTCAAAGGGCACCGACTTGCATGATCAATGACATGTGCCTCGGTAATCACTACGGGTATGATGAAAGTATCACGGTCTCATCCACCGTCAGTTAGTTACAAGAGACTTTCGGTGTTTGCAGTCTATTGGTCGTTATCTTGACAGTCAATCTTGGATCCGTCATGTACTATGTATTTGGCTACTTGTCATTGGGATAGCCCTGTTCTCAAATCTAGTCAACAACATCAATGCATGACTTGCATGTGTCCATCTGGCTGAAAATTCTTTGAAAAGTCCTCTGGCTTGCAATTAGTGTTACACAAGCAAGACTAGTTAATGGCTGCAGATCACATTGAGTTTTGTGCGGGCGCCTCACCATGAGCTGTTTATGAGATAAAAAGCTGTGGCTGTATATACTCGATGAGGAAAGGATGGTTGAACGGAGACGATATCTGTTCGGTAGTTTTTAGGCTACCCTCGGCCCAGGGGCTTCTAGAAGCAATCGACGCGACGTCTGGTTTGGTTACCCACACTCCAGCAGTACATTACAGTTGCACTGCGGAATGACACCGCGGAAGAATTTGAATGAGACATTGCCCGAACAAAAACAATGTCTCACGGCCCACAACTCACAACAAACCTGTTATGTATATGCAGTCGCTCAACAGATATCTTGCGCCAGTTACAGTTATGCTTTGGGATCTGACCGATAGCCATTTTAGATTTGAGGCCCTTTAGTTTGTGGGTACAGGGGTGTCAATTCACAAAGCTGGGCTGGGCTGGCGGGAGTAGTGATATGCATGAGGTACAATAGGTACTTTGTAGGTGGTGACCACTTCTATTCACCGAAAAGCCATTGATTTCCAGTGGTTCCATACTGAATAACAATCAAGGTAATTGTTTGTGCAGGAACATTTTGTGCTGTGACAGCCTTTTCAAGCGCCTTCCTTCCGCAACTTCAGTCTGCAGGCAAGAGACAGGAATTCATGTGTGCCTCGGGTAGGTCACCACCACCACCTTCCCCTCTTCTCTTAAAGCAACAGTGAGTGTCGTCGCATCATCATCACCAACAAAAACATGCATCATTTCGCTTTCATTGCCGCCACTTAGCTCACCCCTCTATCACTTTTCAAATACCTCATGAACACATCAGATCAGTACATCAGATCAGCAGGGGATCTCTTTTTGTCATTTCGACATACAATCAAAACAGTCAACACCGCCGATGCTTTTCTACCAAATGGAGCATGGACCAAGACAAAACAACACAGAATACAACTGCATCAAAATGATCGACAGGTCCTGACACCAAGTTTCAAGCCAAGCCACGATTGGCTTCGTCCGACATTCCTGTTCCCGAAGTCACACATACCTCACGCCCGAGCTCATCAGCTGCAGTCCCAAGCAAGCAAGCAATGACGTTAAGCAGCATTTGCTCCGGACTTGGTCCTCTCTCAGGAAGCCGCGGTTGTATATGAGAAGCTCGGATTTTGTCAATGGCTTAGGAAGTTTCGCCAAGCTACTATATTGCTTTGCAACCAAACTAACTCCCCACCTGAATTCGGGGAACTCAAGCCCCGCCCCGAGCGGTGGCACGAGTTGAAAACTGTATGTCTTCTGCTCAGAGTACCATTACGTTTATTCGACGAGGCTGAAGGTTAGTTTATTGGTACACGTCTTTTGTGATGGAACACTGGTTCTAGCTGATGGTCAACTCCCTTCTTGTTCTAGTCCTGGTCCTCCGTTATAGGTCCCACAGCTGAAACAAAGCTTTTAACTGACTTCGGCCGATGACTTGCCAATCTGTCCACCAGTCTCCATCTCGGCCGAAAGCGCTACCAGCGTAATTTATCATTGGCTGCACAATTCAACCAGACGACAGTCTCAATAGCGCCTTGAAAAAAAAAAAAACACTAGCTCTCATCTGTGGTTGTCCCCAGATTTTAGGGCTAGCATAGCACTATGAGGTCATGGACCGAGCAATTTGATCATCACTTTCGGTCTCAGGGATTTTAATGGCCCTGTCGTTCCGACGACCTTCTTGCCCTGCTGGCGGGGTTCAATGTGGCCTCTTTATATAATTGCGCTCGTAGAGCAGCATGATGAGCCGCTTATCGTCTTCCGAGGTCGAAGATCTGGTATAAGTGGTGGAGTGAATTGAGCTACATGGATCTTTTCTTGTGAGTACCTTCTAAAGTGTCATCCTTCTGTCTTTCTCAGTGTGCCGATGTATCTTGTTAGGGGCCATAACTAAAGTATCGAGGCAGGCAACTTATGGTAGCTCCAGACTAAAAGCCCTGGCAGGGTGTGCTAGGGACCCCCTGCCCCTGAATCAGATCTGGCTTAAAAATGAACGTCTTGGAAGCTTCTGTTTGGCTGGAAAGACAAACCTCGTGTCCCGAAATGGGATTTCCCCTGGGAAACTTGACCCATGAAATACAGGGCATTTTGAAATATCCATCACCAAACCACCTTTGCGCTTCAGACTATCAGATTAGCCTCATTGTTTCTGTCCGCAAATGATCGCTCCTGAATACGTCCACGGCAAGGAGATCAACGACTCATCATGGTGCGTCCTGGTCTTAGTCACTACTCCAGTCCTTTGCAGGCTATTCCATGTCATTTAACGCTCGAGATGATCCTCGACGTATGATCGTCATCTTCCTCTGGCCGCGATGTCATTACTAAATCTGGTCTGGCTAAAGCCTAAGTAAGAAAGGCTGGTCGCTACTCAAAATAGATCAGGCCTGACTCGACGACAAACCTACAAACTCTTCTGTTATCTATGCCATTCCAGCTGTGTGTTTCAGAACTGTCAGCAAATTGCCCGCTGTAGAAGGAGCGCTGCCTGTATTTGCTATCCCGAGGACAGTTGGTTGATTGAGAGTAAGTTAAAAAAGCAAGGGTTCTTCGAGCAATCGGACTCCCACACCACAACAATTTTCTTAGTGCACGGTATGACCTCATATCCCGTTATAGCAGGCTGCAGGTCGATTTGAGAAAGTCTAATGCGATATTTCTTAATTGTCTCAAACATTCCAGCTAAGGCCACACTGTGAGAAAATGACAGCCAAAGCGGTGAGAAGATCAGCGTTGGGAGCTTGGTGTTCCTGAAAAGCTGAAGCTTTGTGCATCGCACCACCTTTTTAGCCTCTTTGAAAAGACACTAATGAAGCATGTCCCGTATAGCTGGGAGGCACGGAAGATCGAGATGCATGCAGACCGACGATCCCTTTGGGATCCACGCCCGGCTTGGTTACTCTATCAGTACAGAGCAAAAGACCCTGGTTGTTGTCACTTCGCACCATCGCCAAAAAATTGTCAATAATGTCGGATCCAACAATTACAATGAGTCTGAATAAGACCGCATACCTTCTCCAACTCAAAAGCCTAATGCCTCAGCTCATAGTTGACTCTCCCTTCACCCGCAGACTCTTGGACTTCACAAACCCGCCTGAGCCGCGGCATTCTTTCGATTTATCTGAATTAGACAAACATTGGGTCAATGCCAACGGTCCCCACACGGATCCGCAGGTCTGCCGAGAATGTGTCGGCTTCAGGCATTCAGACTTGATCTACAGGCTTGAGTGAGCATTGTAATGGGTTCAAATATCTCACAACATCGCAAATACTCCCCGAATCAGAGTCAGACATTGGCCCTTGCAACGAGACCAAGACGATCCTATCCTCGGTAGGTGATTCATCGACAAGTTCAACGACTTCGATCGCATCAACCCCACCGCCTGTGGTAACAACAGCCATAAGGCCAAGCGTGCTTCTGATTTGTTGAGGCATGGCCACAAGGCTTGTGTCGCAAGATATGCCGCACGATAATAATAGAATATCGTTGCCGGTGCTATCCTATGAAAAGAGACAGAAGCGGCCGTTGACAATCGCAAGTCTTACTTTCAAGCCCACCTTTTCATCCATAGTGGCATAGTCCTAGGAAGGAGGAACTATTCTACCGGCAAATTAATGTCTTTGATAGATCCAAGTCTTCTAACGAATGATTGACATGTTCTCGGCTCTTGGTTGATGGTATAGATGGAAGAGCCACCCAAGACATGATTATCGGTCTGGTAATCACCACATTATGCCCTAGTATTTCAGTGCTTCAAGGGGCAGTTTGGACTGACCGCAATTTGAGCCTGTCACACATCGACTCTGGTATTACAGTCTGAAGTCTCGGGCGTGATACATGGAAGCTCGGGTTCGTGGTGTCAAATCCGTATGCTTCAGGTCCGATTGCGCGCACAATATTCCCAAACGTGACGATCAACAAAAAGCCGAGGCTGGTGAGGTCTTCGGGACAGTGAGTATCACAGATCAGCATCACTTCACAGGTTGCCCCATGACACGTCCCATTCAAACTGCGTCCTAGCTTGACTTGTCAACTTCAGAATGATGCAACTAAATGAACCCCGCGACAAGGGCATGGATAAGTGCGTGCGTATGACCTGACTTCTACTGAGTACTAATGGCAAAGAAGGATACTTGACTACCGACTCTGGGCTCCAAATGATCTGATGCCCCTCCGAACTTGAGTAGCCAAAACTCTAGACTGCCGATCGAATTTGAGGTCGGAAAAGGTCGGCCTTATGGCGGAAAGGAGATATTCTTGGGCATCAACATCGAGGGTTCGTATCAGATCGGATAGTGATGAACATCAATAACAGCAACATGTTGAAGTCTATCTATGGAGTGGCACATTTGCGCACCAATAGACGGAAGGGACGAAGTTGAAAAGAGGCTGATCCCTAGAGGAAGCTAATGATTGAATCTGTGTAGGGGTGCCGGCAAACCCGCGCCGCGGGATCAAAGCCGACTAACATGACTATTACTGGAAAAAAGATGCAATGTTTGTGGCAGAATACCTATGGACGCAGGGACGAACAAAAATGACATAGATGGCTGGGCCTCAGGGTCTTTTGACGGCTTATAGTAACGTATCATTTCGAGATCTCAGTGCTGACTCGGCCACTGAGGCCATCACATCAGGGCGAAGCTAGCTAGTGGTGCGGACCCAAGGCCACATGGCACACGACGGCGCGCCTGACCAGGAGGTTCTGATGAGAAATGGTATTCCAGTCCTTCAATCTCTGTCACTGGCAAGGGGCCATACTCAATACCATGGGCCAAGTTTCATCGGCAACGACTGATTTCGGAAATGTTACTGTCGTAGCCAGAAGCCCATCCGGACACTAGAGATGGCCCACAGCTTCGGCTTGCTTGCTTGCCAGAGTCGGAGCTAGCGGTCTCTTGTTAAGAGACCGCGCCGTACCATGGGTAGTAAGCATGTCACCAACAGTCTCGCAGGGTCTTTTTCCTTGTTTCCCACGAGTTGATTTTGCCTGTTAATGAACCAGCCACTCGAATGTTGAAATGATGATGTCCAAAATGCCTTTGTTGTTCTAGACCAGCCGACAGCGTTGGACAGGGTTACCGAATAGGCTAGGGAAGAAAGCTGCCAGGGTTCTCTGTTCGAAAAAAGGGCGTCAGAATGGGGAAAATGGATCCCCGGGGCGGACTATGCCATGCATATGGCAGGGGAGTTAGTGTGAGGCTGAGCTATTAATGGCGACACGGACAGGGGACCATGGCACGGTGTGGACTGCTTCTCCAATCAAGACCGATGCTTCTAGTGCCAAAGCTTAAACGGCACAGCAGGAGCAGAACCTCTGGTCTGGTGGTGGTTTCACTAGGTGAGAGTAGGTCGTCGCTTCTTCTCAGTTACTCTCCTGTTATGGCTTGGCTTGGCTTGGAGAGAAGTAGTAATGCCAGGCCAAGCCATAATAGAACAGAACTGGGTCACAAGACTGAGGTTTTCTTGTACGCCCCTATCTGATTATTGATCGCAGATTTATTTACCAACCCGCCAACAATCAGTCATGACGTTGACCAAGACGTTAAACTATGGCCCTGATTATTGGATATCGTGAGCCTCAAAAGCACCATGGCGTTAACCGTGGACCATGCAGGGTCCGGTGAGCCTGCTCCGGTTGCCGAGCATCTATCTTCCCCAATGGCCGTATCATGTCGGAGCGGCCATGTTACTCGCTGGGCGGAATCACACGGATAGTTCCCAAAGCCAGCGGTGACGGCTATATCCTGTGTCCAGACGGGTCGATGCATCTCAGCTATGGAAGCTTGCCAGAACAAAGCAAGCCACCAAGATAAATTTAGCTTCAACATATCCAAGCCGAGGCAGATAACCAACCACCTGTCCTTAGACCTGACTAACTATTCAGGAGACCCTGCTCTCCCTGCAACTTCCCGCAGCCATGAATCGAATAGAACATACGGAGTGGCTGTTGGGAGTGCACGTTACGATGCACGGGGCTATCCTGGGCGGGCCATTAATATCCAGCCTTATGAGTCTTGTGATGATGAGACCGTGCATCGACTTTATCCTTGATGTTCCTCCAAACCTTTCCATGGTCGACTGTCATCGGTCGAGAGTTCGCCGATGTATAGACACCTTCAAGAGCATCTCACCAATTTCAGATCAGTTAATGCACGCTACGCGAGTCATAGCTGGAGTCCAATTGACACATAAGTTGATTTGTTGTGAAATCGTTATTATCCAACAGATCAGAAAGTTCATGATTGTTTAGCTTCAGTCGAATTATCCTCGGTATATCGCTGGCTTCCCTTGACCAATGTAGCCAAGGGGTTGGACCTTTTGTCTCCGCCATCGAGCTTCATTTCCCCAGCGTATTCGCAAGCCTTTGCAACGTCTGTGTGCTTTCCCGGTAAGGCAAGTCGTTCGTCTATATGGATACTACTTATCCAAGACTATTGATAGAATGATAGACTAAAAAGATCGTCGAACCTGTTCGGCTCTTAGTACCGACTCGCGTAGCTAGCGAGTTCCTGGGTTAGGTTTGGGAAAGTCAAAGCACCTCTTCCCAACACCTTTCTATCGAATCAAACCTTGCAACAGCTGGTTCCAGGAATTTTAAATCTGGAAGCGGAAACTAGAACAGGGGCGGTCTTCCGTGTTTTCCTAGTGTTGATGGGTATGCGCAAACCGGCAGTCGACTGCATTCTCACGACAACCTCAGGGGTCTAAGGGGATGATCGACTCTAAGTGCCGACACGAGTCAAAGGGAATGGGGCGTAATGAGCTATGGCATCGATGCGAGCAGCGTGCGTGGTCTTAGCAAATTGTGAGAGTCCAAGGTGTCACTACTTATTACACCAAGGCTTTCACCGCATAGACTGACGCTGAAGGCCAAGGTTGGAGCTGGCTTCTTTTGTTAAGGGAGTTTTAATGTGAATGGCTCTTTACAATCTGCTTAGAGGGGCACATCCTTGTATGCGTGACCTCAGCTGCACATGAAGCCCTCATAGAGTCAGTACTTGGTCTTTGCCATAGCCTCAACAAACTGTACACACGATTCATGAATGAATTAAGGTCAAAGCTCATACGATGGAGATGACAGATAATGTAACGTTCCTTATGCGATGACTTGGGATTGAGGCCCAATGTTTCTCTCCTGGATGATTGGTAGTTGACGATGGTTACCCTACATCATCACCAATTTTACCGACACTCGCAAGTTGCTGATGAGTTGTGGATGCTCTAGCTTTACAGACTTAAAATACTATCGTCAAGTATTGCAAGATTCGAGTATCATTAACGTTGTATCATCACCCCGTGATTATGGAATGGCTCTGTAATAAATTACTGCAGTAATGATGTTATCAAGTTGGTGATCTTCCACGTTTCAACGACATTGCTCCAGCTTGCAGCAGCATAAAATAGCCTATCTATCTAACTCGGACCCCATGAATGCCCATCGACTCCTCCCATGAACCCGAGTACTGCTATCTACTTGTGGCATAACAAGTTGCCATTCTCCCAGTCCCATATCCCAGTTCCAGCTTCCATCAGGTATCTCGTCCTCCCAATATCGCGACCCTCGTCAGTTCATACCATCATTCAACATCAATCAAAATGGTCCCAAGACTTTTTGTAAACCCCCTTGAACTTCGCCATGCAACCCATACCATGCTATCTACTGCGATCAAAGAATCAGTGCTATCTATAACTATGTAATAACGACGAACCTCCCACTCCACTGCCACCGTTGGTTGAGGCATTCACTCAAAAATAAGAAAACCGATCTCAGTTGCCAGCCCATACTACAGAGTGTAATGCGACTCCAAAGCTTGTCGGTCCCGTTGCTGCATCTGGCCAACGAAGTTGCTAAACTCAGGAATTATTTGTTTGTAGATATCGATGACCTGGGTAATGTTAGCTTGTATGATAAACAAATAACTGTAGTTGGAACCGACCTTCTGGAAGACATCATGCAACTCCTGTCTGACAGGGCTCTTGAGACCTATATCACGATATCGGGCAATGGCCGTAAAGTAGTTGAGCAACTCCTTCTCCATGGCCTGAGGGTTTCGTCCCACAATCATGGAGAATCCCTTGAAAGCCGTCGCCTTTTCTTCGGTTGCATCAACTTCGTTCATGATGCTGATCCATTCCTCTGCAAAAGTTGAAAGATGAGGTCCAAGCTGTTCCGAGTTGTCAAGACCAAGACGTCCCAAAGCCATGGCGGCATTTTCGTTCAACGCTTTGGGAACACGGGGGTTGGTCATGATCTCAACAAATCGTTGGAGAAGCTCTTGAACCCATGGGCCCATGTTCTCCTTGTGTTGCATGGAAATTTCACCAACTGACCAGCAAGCGTTGTTAACGACACCAAATCCACCGTCCACATCCTCATCAAGGACGCTGTCCATATCAAGCTGCTTCAGCAGGATGGGAATGATTGTGGGGAGGTAAGGCTGTAGTAGAGGATAGACGTATCTAGCGCAATCTCCCAACAGCGCATAGGCAGATTGCCGAACTTCATCAGTGGGGTCCTCCATACAGAAGCTGAGAAGCTCAAAGAAGGATTGCTGAGAGCTCTTGACCAACGCAGCTGACTTGTCATCGTTGAGAGCCTGGACGATGGCACTAAGAAGATCCAGACTTGTCACGAGGAAGTCCTTGTCAGGCTGATCGAGTACCGGGTTGGCAGCAGCGGCCAGAGTCTGCTCGAGATTGACATGAATGATGTTGACACATCGAAGGAAGATGGGCTCAGCATAGGGAGCGAACGCATCACCGAGTGCCATCGCCACATAAGAGAGGCACTCTAGCAGAGGGAACAGCTCCCGTGACTGATCCGATACTCGGTTGTATCGGTCGATTAAGGCAGGCATCAGCTTTCCAGACAGCTCTGGTGAGGCCAGAACGGGTCCAATGTGCTCCGCCAGTGTCTGCACACAGTCATAGAGAATGTACATGTTGCGATCCTTATACTTGGCGAAACAGTGAACGAATTGCTGAATGATGGGACCGCAATAAGGCTCAAGAATCTTGCCCGCCTTATCCTCGAGATTAGCGAACGCTGATGCGGCAGCCTCCTGGACTTTCTTGTTCTTGTCCAACATATGGCGGAGAATACCGTCCATCAGAGGTAGGAAGAACTGATCCTTATCCTTGTCCTCCAAATTGGCAGCCCACGACGAATATCGACCGAGAGTCCAGCAGGTGATCTGTCTCACAACAGGCTCCGAGTCCTCAAGCAGAGAGATTAGATAAGGCACAAGCTCAGGCAGGTGAGGGACAACAACGTCCATGCATCCATCGGCAACAGCACCCAGGGCCAGAACAGCGGCCTCTCGCTGAGGCCACTCCTCATGCTTCAGATGCTGTGACAGATAGGGGAAGATAGCTTCAAAGACAGGAGCTTGAAAGTCGCGAGCGAAAACATCGAGAGCGGCGGCGGAGCACTTGCGGATGGTCCATCGTTCGTCGGGGTTGGCGTCATCACCGTCATCATAATCATCGATTTCTCCCTCCTCGGTATCATCATCCATGCCACTGAGTTTCTCGAAGCCGTTTTCATTTTGGGTCTGATCTGCAGACTCGCTGACCTCACCGTTGGCCTTTCGTGCAAGAGCCTTCTTGGCAAACGCAGGACGAATATCCTCTTCACGATCCTCCTCGTCCTCGTCATCCGAAGCACCTCCAAGTAGGGCAATGTCCTCCCCACTGTACACCATGCATTCGAGAAGGACCGGGATGATCTTGTGGATGTATGGCTCCAATGCTCTCCATAGATTATCATGCTCTCCCACGGCGAGCCAGAACTCGGCAGCTTCACAAGCCAAGTCCTCATCATCGCCTTTCTGCTGGGATATTATATAGTCGACAAGACCACTGATATGCGGCTGGAGCTTGTCGGGTCGCGTTTCAACCAAGTGAACAAAGGCACGGCATACTTGTCGTCGAACATCAACATTGTCATCGCTGGCCAGAACAAACAGATGCTGGAGGAGGTCGTCAATGGAGTTGAGCATGGCCTGTGATTCTCGAGGGGTGAAGACGTTGATGGCAGTCAGAGCACCAGCCCTGACCTTTGGCAGCGGGCTCTTGGTGGCCGCGATGAAGTGAGGAAGAACATGGTTGAGGGGTCGCTGGCCATTGACTTCCTTGGTCAACTGGCGAAAGTTGTCCTCGCAAATTTTGGCCAGAGCAGACATGGCACCCTCTTGCGCCTCGTTTGAAGTTTGCCCAGAGGTGTTACCAACCAAGTCAAGGAGCTGAGGTAGTAGCTCAGGCCAGCTCAGCAAACCTCCACGACGGACGATTTCGGTCGCAATATTTCCAGCAAAGTTGCGAATTTGCGAGTTCTTGTCTTGTAGGCACATGGGAACCGCGAGCTTGATGAGCTGGAGGTTGGATTCGGGGATGTTCTTCCATTCGCTTCGAACATTATTCTTGAGCATGATGCCAGCGGCGGACCGCACCAAGTGGAAGTCTTGCTCCGAGAATTGAAGGCCATTGGGAGGTGAGGGGCTCGAGAAGAGATATGCGAGATAGTTGTTAATGTCGGGCGAGTTCTTGGCTTGTTGAAGCATCTACAAATGATGATTAGCTGAGAGTCAGCGCATGGATTGCGATGGACAAGAAGAGTCTTACCAATTCAGCCTGCTTCTGAGCGGTCTTGTCGAAACCGCTGAGGGAGTCTTTAAGGCAAGCAGCAAGCTGCTGCAGCGAGTCGGGGGCGGGTTCCCAGGAGGACATGGCTGCGGTGGTGTTGAACAACGTCTTTGAACGTCGCAGAAGGCGGTTATAGAGAAGAGGGGCGCAGAAGCGAGAGGGAAACTTTGTGTGAACGACTTTCACATGAGCTAAGCTCCACAGCTCCTACTCGTCAACGATTAGCAATGCGCAAACCTTGAGCCAAGACCAGGTTCAGTTGATAAGATAGATGATAATGGCGAAGGAATCTGGAAGAGAGAGGGGAGAGACGAGAGACCAGCGGTGGACTCTTGTATAGTGGGATAGAGCATCAGTCCGTCGTCGTCTGGGATATGATAGGATATGGCTGTCTAGTGGGCGAGAAGCGAATGTGCCCCTCCGATACAGGGATGTGCAACACCGTGGGGCCACACTGGAAAGCTCAAGTCAACTGAAGTCTACTCACCTGGTTTCTCCCTGAGGAACCTAGCTTCGCCTTTGTTACGAGGGATTGGTTGTTGCTATTCTGAAAGCGATATCAAGAAAAGGATGGTAGGACGTCGTGCGTCTTAAGACGCAAGTGGAAATGGAAGAACCCTCAAAGGGAAGACGTTGATGTAGATCTCTCAATAGAGTTGAAGAAGCTCAACTGCCCACCAAGAAGTAGGGGACGAAGATTTTGGTGTAGGTAGTTTCGAAGCAAAGAGCGGAGGCTCAAGGCCAAGGGCATTCAACCAAGAATTACCCCATTGAGCTTAGTGATGGCGAAACGAAAGACAAAATGGGGGGCATCTCACGTATCAGACACACTGTAAAGTAGCCTGAAACACCAATAAGATCGTGCCAATCAAGGTTTATAGTGGCGCGGGGTGCGATAACGATAACCCGCCCGCAGAAACCGAGAAAATTTGTCACTGAAGAATGCAGGCTATGTTCCTTTGCTGCGGGGATCGCCGGAGCTAGAATAAACTGTTGGGTTCCATTTTAAGCAATATGTTTTCATCTGTATAATCGGCTGGATAGAAGAGTTGACGAGACGAAATAGCCGCTTGTTTGGTTTCCTCCATCCAACCATTTCAAGCACTCGATATGGCACTGAATCATTCATCCATATTAACGCCTGCAACGTGCCGCGACCTTGCCTGAAACAGCATCTAACGGTCTTTTGAGCTACCCATATAATACTGTGTTCAAACTCGGGCCATTTTGCAACTCAAGAAACCCAAATATTCGTACCATCGTACTTAGCTAGTCTCTTGCTTAGCCTCGCGGATGGATCGATAAGCCATCAAGACTATCACCGTTCATCTGATAGTACAGTTTCACCAAAGCGTCACTGCGAGAACAGTCTCGCCGTAAGTGCCGCGCAGCTTGGTGTTGCACCAGCCTGAACATTGCGTATTACGTGTACGACACTATTCCTTGGCCAGTCGCTATTGCAATGAAGCGGTCTGTATTAGTTTATGCTCGACATACATGGCGAGGTCTCGCCTCTGTCCGAAGATTTGGGGATACGAAGGCTGCAAGCCGTGGCCACGGCGACGACATTGGCAATCAGAACCTCATCATTTCTTCTAGGAGCAATATACATCGATAAGTAGCCGTCACAAGCCTCTTTAGCACGGAAAGAATAGTGTTATGGTATCACACGCGCTATCCCGCCAGGTGACAAACATTGTCTCAAGCCATTGGCCTCTATGTATCACTACGGAGTCATCCGGGATAGTTCGTGGCTACGTCTTAACCGCCCCCAGGACTATCTTGACAGCTCTGCTACAAGGTGACATGAATGAATTGGTACGCGATAACTGTGAATTGTCCTAATTCTGTCGGTGAGAGCGCTTTGGATACACATCAGGAAGCGTCGATCCCTGGTATTGATGAAGGCTGTTGTGGTGCAAGTCGCTTTTTCTTTCCAACATGGCCATTCGTCAAATACTAAAACTTCGTATTTGGTGAGAAGGTTGCAGGCATCCTCTCAGGCCGCAGCAGCCTTGGGCCCAGTCAGCTTTAGTCTTTCTGATACAACCTGAACAATCGTCTTGAAAGCCTCCATCTCCTCTTCCACCGTACCTCCCATTCCAGCATTAGCGAAGCTCATTGAGTTAGTAACATACACTGGGAGCTGTGCTTTGCGAGCCAGTAGTTTCGACAAGCGTGTTGTAAACTCCACAGATGCTTCTGAAGAGTAGAGCGTCGTCGACAAAGGTTGTGCCTGATCAAGTTGCTATGGATTATTAGCAAGGTGTTACCGGAATAGAAACGGATCGTACTCACGTTGGGCAGGGCATAGACGAAAGAGCCCATAGAGACAGAAGTAGCGAGCTCGTCTTGTGTCGCTGTTGTGAGGAATAGTACAATGGACTTTGCTTTGGTGGAGAGGCGGAGGTAGATGCGGGTGTCTAAGGAGCGGGGAAGGGGTACAGAGAGCTCGATTGCTTCTGTAGCCATAATGTGTGTTGTGAGAAGCTCTAGGGTATTTTTTTTTTCTTGATGCAATAAAGATCTTGATGCCTAAATGGTGAGCGAAAGTCGTGCACTCTTCTCAGAGATGAGCTGTGTATGTCGTAAGGTGGTGCTCGGTCTGAGCGTCTGACGTAACTAAAGAGGTTATTAGTATGCGAACTCTTGACAACGGTATCCTGCAACCACTCACAATCAAAAAAAGGAATTAAACGAAATCTACGCTGTA
Source organism: Fusarium burgessii (assembly GCA_002980515.1). Lineage (NCBI taxonomy): Eukaryota > Fungi > Ascomycota > Sordariomycetes > Hypocreales > Nectriaceae > Fusarium > Fusarium burgessii. Next base: position 93,726 of record PVQA01000032.1, on the reverse strand, counting down.
ACTATCAAAGTAAAATGTTCCTTCTTAAGGATGTTGTTGTATTCAGGTCGTCCGTTTGCACTGAAATCCGCAATCACATGATCTCCTCAACCCCACGCAAACTCGTTTGGAGGCCCGCATAAATCATTATCAGCTTGTATGAAATGAGCGGCATGAGATCATTCTAATTCTTTAATCAATTCTCACAAGAAATCTTGCATCGATTCTTCCAGTCACTCCTAGAATCGATTTTCATGAAATAATAAAAATTTGGTCTCTGTATTATACTATATCCTCAACATTCATTCCTCCCTACCCCGCCATGACCCTTACTTAAAGTAAACACAAATATTTACACCTATTTCTAAGCCATACAGAATGGCTGGATCCGAAGATGGCCACCATATCGAGATTGTTCCAGATGACACTGCCTGGGCCGGAGTAGAGGATAATGCTGAGGACCCAGAAGAGGTTCGGGTTATCTTCAGCGCATTGGATTCATTCTTGTGAGTTCCCTGGAAAACTTACCTGAGCCAAATTGTTTCTACTCTCAGCTCTGTGGCAAACTACATGAGATCTTCAATAGATATCCTACGCTATACACGATCTGCTTTAGATGCATTGTTACTCATACTGAAACCTTGATAGCCAATACGCCAAAGTTTCCCACTTCAACGTCACTCACCTTCGTCGTCAAGCCTTCTACGCCCTTCCTCAAGAACAATGGAAACTCCTTGCTGCACCTCCATTCAACTTCCTAGACACTCTTGAGAAGGTTGATGAGGCCATCGATGAGAATGCCGAGCTGGCTCGTACTATTGCTCGCATTGGCCTCCAGTCATTTCGGATGATGACGACAGACCCTGAAGACCCGGAGCCTAAGATGCCTCAAGAATGGGCCGGAGTCGCCAAACACTCCGATGTTGACAAGGCAAGAAGCACAATTCGCCAGTTCTACAGAGATTGGACCGAGGCTGGAGCTGCAGAGAGAGAAGCTAGTTATGGCCCCATAATGAAAGCTCTCGCGGCTGAAAAAGAAAGATACCCGGATGGATCTCCTCTTAAGGTCTTGGTACCAGGCGCAGGCCTCGGAAGATTGGTATTTGATCTGGTAGCGAACGGCTATACTGCTGAAGGCAACGAGATTTCTTATCACCAGCTCCTTGCATCATCTTACATCCTCAATTACTGTCCTGCAGCTGAACAGCACACTATTTACCCCTGGATCCATAGCTTCTCTAACCACCTTACCCGAGCGAACCACCTCAGGAGCTATCGCGTCCCGGACATTCATCCAGCTTCTGTCCTAGCCGCCACACCCAACGCTGGAGAAATGTCTATGTGTGCTGCTGACTTCCTCTGCCTTTATTCTAACGAGGATCACGAAGCACAATACGATGCCGTGGCAAGTGTCTTCTTTCTCGACACAGCGCCCAATCTGATTCGGTATCTTGAAGTCATCCGACACTGTCTTCGACCTGGAGGAGTTCTTATCAACGTGGGGCCGTTACTGTGGCACTTTGAGAACAACGCTCCGGGTACTCACGGACAGGATGGTGATGCAGAGCATGATCCTAAGAGTTCATCGGGGATTGCTGACCCAGGAAGTTTTGAGCTGGCTGATGATGAAGTCATTGCACTTCTGGAGAAGATGGGATTTGTTGTTGAGTGGCACAAGACTGGTGTTCATGCGCCATACATTCATGACCCTGACAGTCTTTTACAGTCGACATATAGAGCAAGTACTTGGTTGGCTCGAAAGCCATTGGAGCATGGTAGCTCATGATGATAGAGGCTACAAATTATGAACACCACGCAAATAAAATATAAAAATAAGTAAACCATAAAGCAAATATCTGGCTTCAATGTATCTCGCTGTAGTCGAGGGTTGTTCTTTATCATACATTCCACACATTATCGCCTCTACAGCTTCGACTTGGACTCCACCATGAGTTCTCCTCGTTGCCACAGGGCACCACCGTCAATGGCAATTGTCTCGCCATTAACATGAGATCCAGCGCGACTAGCCAGATAGACGACCACACCAGCGATGTCCTCAGGCTTGCCCAGTCTACGCATGGGGTTGCTGTTTGCGATCTCCTCAGCACCGCCAGACATCTCCAACAGACCATTGGACATCTTGCTGGGGAAGAAACCGGGGCAGATGGAGTTGACGGTGATGTGTCTAGGACCCAGCTCCATGGCAAGGTTGCGTCCTAGATGCAGCACAGCAGCCTTGCTGGCAGAGTAGCCATATGTACCCTGCTTTCCAATCGTGCCGACTCCAAGTCCTGCAACACTTGAGGTGATAATAACACGGCTAGGGTCCTTAAGAGAAGCGTTCTTCTCGAGGAGTGGTGTGAAGAGACGAATTGTGTTGAACACAGCCTTGACATTGAGATCCATGACCTTTGCAAAAGCAGAGTCAGGATGCGTGTCAAACTCCTGGCCCCAAGTAGCTCCAGCATTAGCGAAAAGAATATCAACGCGATCAGTGTGCTTCTTGACCTGCGCGAGAAGACTCTCTACACCCTCGAACTTGGAAGAGTCTGCGGGGACTGAGATGGCGACAGCGCCGGGAGAAAGGTTGGGGAGAGCATTGAGGGCCTTGCATGCTTCTTCACAAGCGGCGGCCTTACGGGATGAGATGAAGACCTTTGATGCGCCTGCCTGAAGGAATCTGAAACAATGTTAGTCGCGTTTATGAGATGGATCGAAATAAGTGGCTTACGCTGAAGCTGCATGAAGACCAAGACCGCGAGAGCCACCAGTGACAACGGCAACCTTGCCCTTGAGGGAAAAGAGCGAAGGGAAATCTTCCAACTGAGCCTCAGCCATTATGTTGCGTTTGCGTTTGCGTTTGTGTTTGTGTTATGTTGTCAAAGGAGAAGTGGATAGTACAAGGGTAGAAGGGATGACGTATAAGGGGTCGTCTGATGGTATAATCTTAAAAAACTTTATAATAACTTGAGCCAGATGGTTGGAATATTTTCTTTAGAGATCGAAGGATGAAGAGATCTTATATAGGAAAAGAATTGATAAGCAAAGTCTTCTTTTAATATTCGTGGCAAGCTTCGAGCCTCGGAGTTTTGTCTGTGCTGGGGTACGTCCGGGGTTCATTAATTAAGCCTCCGGTTGCGGGGAAGAAGATGCCGAGGCACGTCGTCCGAAGGTGGGTCTATCTCGGTAACTTGAAGACTTGCACTACATCATCGAGACTATTTCATTCATTTATATATGCCAAGGACATCATTTTTGCAAGATATAAATTCATTTATTCATTCTGATATTCGTCCTGAACTCGTACCAAAGAAACATCCCTCATCATACCCCAGAAACGAAGATTGCCTCGTAATGATTGTGATGCCAATTAGGCATTTGCAAATGATCATAAAATCCAACCAAGTCCTTATGAACCATTTCTTTCATAAACACACATTGGAGAACCCTTTCGAGAGTATCCCAAGACTGAAAAAGAGAAGGAATGAACAGAAAGTACAAGAAAATCCTAAACTCATCATATTTCAAGACTATCTTTGTCAAACATGCCAGTAGTTGTGTGCTGTTCCACCAAATCTTCTGTCATGTTGTATAAAAAAAAAGATCTTGCACAACATAATAGAGTAGCTTCAAACACTGTCCAAATTGGTGAGAATATTGAAGAAATGAAGCAACAAAAGTCCGAACCAAGAACATAAGAAAACGGCTGCCTTGTGAAGACGCACATCGTTGTATCGTGCGTCGCTTGCGGGGGTATTCACTGTCCTAACCAGAATTATACCACAAAATTTCAGGCAGCATGCTTGGAAATTCGACCATATCCCATGCTGCAGCTGTCTCGAGGTTGCGAAGCTGCCGAGACAAGTTTCGCAGGTTGGTGCCATAGAAGCTGGCAGCTCCTGAGGAACGTATATATGCAGATGTCATCAATGACACCCAATGTAGGGACCTGATTACACAGGCACCATAAAACGTGAATGTTGGATCTGTTCGCAGGAAATCATCTGCGATGCTTCTTCTTGTGTGTATGCGTCTTGTTTGCCCAACTCGTGTTGACAGCATCAGTGACAATATCCCAGTCTGAGGTCACTACCCGACCGATGAAGAGCACTTTGACATTATGTTCCACCGTTGTGAGTTTCGAGTAATTAACTCGGGACTCTCTTGAGATCCGCTCGTTCGGTTCATATATGTGCACACGAACAGGAGGGAACCCGAGCTTGGGCTCGCCAGACAGGCCGGTAGGGTTTCGATTGCTACTTTCAGCAACAATCCCGTGTTGTTCGGCCTTGACACCAGTCTTTTTACAACCTTTCTTACCATAGGTTGATATTGGTCTGAAATGTTAGCACAGTTCTGGAGCTCAGCCACAGGCAGGACATAACACTTACATGCAAGTACAGTGACCACGATCGTTTGCGACTACGATAAACCGACGAAAATGAACAAAGATTCGACCGCCGTACTGGTCGCGATAGACTGTTTCTTCAACTATGCTGCCTCCTCCTGCTGGCTCTGGCCAGAGTACTTTAAAGACCTGTGGAGCGGTTAGTATGATTTTGGAGTCTATGGTGGGCTGGCTTACCTCGCCCGGTTGGAACATATGAGACTGTGCAACACGATAGCCTAGCTTCATATTAGCTTGAATGCTTAATCACATGGCACAGAAAATCATACGTGGATCTAGAGTTTCTGATTCACCACCAGTGCCTACAATGTGCTCTTGGTTGGTCGAGGCCACGGCTGGCCCTGGTTCCTCTTCCTCATCCTGAGCTACAATGATGTTAGCAACCTGAGACTAAATTGCAGGTCAGCCTCTATGTCACGTACTGTAAGGGGCGTATGCAGCAGATGACGGCTCGCCACCTCGGTATGGATCGCGAGGATAGAGACGACTTTGAGCAATAGCTGCCTGAAGCTCCGGATCTTCATCTTCTGTTGAACCGCTTGGGTATGGCTGCTGGGGAGCAGGATCTTCTGCGGTTGAGTCAGCTTTGCCAATTTTGAGACTGGGAGTGAGGTAGAGCACCTCACGTACCTTGAGTAGGTTGTGGATACATGTACCATTGGCCAGTATTCGGATCATAATCTTGCTAGCTTAGTAATTTTTCCCTTCCGGATACTGGGAAGCTTCGATGACTTACAAGTTTGTTCAGTTTGCGGAGCGGCTGTGGATGCAGATGGTCTCCGCCGGCTATGACGGCTTTGATAGCCATCTTCATCTACCTCGTCAATGTCTTCCTGAGCGGTCGCCTTCCCTTTCCCACTAGAAGTCTTGGATGGTTTCGATTTCGACTTCGAGGAACTGCTATGCGATCTCGAGGATTTGGATTTTCCTCTCGATGATGAACCGCCCGCGACATCATATTCATCTGGACCATCGAATATGTTAGTCATTTCACAGTCGACGACATAGAAAGGAACCAAGAGGCTTGTGTTGGACAAACTAGAGACCAACACGGTTCAAAACGTACTGTCGTGCTCGTCTCCGGCAGCTGGTTCAGGGCTCTGTAAATTGACTGATCCAAACTGTTGGTTTATCTGTTCCATCTGTTCCATATGTTGCACAGGGGTTCGTGAGGTCCGGGGCACCTCCCTGTTCTGAGCAGACTCATATTCGCTTTGCCATTGAATATCCGAGTTGCCTATATTGAATTGATGGGTAAGTATGAGGAGAAAAGGAAACATGGATCAGAAACACGCACCGGCAGAGTCTACTCGTTGACGATAGTATTGCTGATAGTCTGGATTCCAGGTCCACGTCGACCACTCGCTCCATCCTGATCTGCTTGTTTGATACATAGTAGCATTTTGCGCATGCAAGCAACGCGTTTAAATACCACAAATCGATCAGATCTTGGTAGTAAGATATTCAATAAGTAGCAAGTTAGGGTAGGTATGTAGTTGATACAACTGCCAAGTGTGAAGTCCAATATGGATAATAGATGCAGCAATTAATTTGCGAAGCTTCAAACGAGCAGAGAATGCATAAAGATTTGCACCACTAGAACCGAAGGAAGTGTTTGATGTAAAGAACTTTGAGTTCTTTCAACTCCAAAGCCCAAGGACTTGTTCGCCGTTCAGAACGTAACGAACTCAAGTAAAGTGGTACCGACAACTGGGAAGATGGTGGGCAGGGGGCTTTTGTAGGAATGAGCAAGAGCCAGAAATAGTGCAGTGGAGCCGTAAATCGATAAGTTAGCTAGCTAACAGAAATGCGGCTCAGCTCTTCATTCGGGATGGAGACTGGATAAGGGAACTGCAGCTGGGTTGCACGAGGACCAAGATCCAGGCTCTCGTTGGGTTCCTTGGGGTGCGTTGGCGAAGATCGGGATAGAATAGGATTGATTGTTGTAGATGCAAGTACTCGAGAGATTCCGCCGAGACGATTGTCTCGTCTTTGCTCTAGTGCTATACCGGCTCCCTGTATCTGGGTGAGGTTGACCAGTGGCCTGTAAGGATTTGATGCCTGTGGCGTATGTAGGTCGGGGTAGGCAGGTGAGATTTTGCCTCCAAAACTAGGATTCTTGCTTCAGAGTTGCATAAAGTATGCTGAAGGGGTATCTCGTGCGCCTCTTGTGGTGGTGCTGCTGGTGGTAAACTCAAGAGTCAGAGCAGTTGTTGAAGGCGGGTTGGTCGATGTGGTGGTACAACAGCAAGACCAGCATCTACCCGCAGGATACGCGAGGATGACAGTCAAAGGCAAGCAATAGGAATGACAGAAATTCAGCCTGGCTGCAGGAGTTGCAGGACTGCCTGGAGGAATGGCGTACAGACAGTACAGCCTGATGTCAATGAGCTCGAGCTCGAACTTTGAGTCACAGCAAGGCAAGTCTCCCAGTTCCGGTCGGCCTTGAAGAGTAGGTCGGTACGGGAAACAAGAGGTAGAAACCGGAGGGCTCAGAGGGTGGACAACTGAGCGGCAGCCGCAGCTTATCAGTCGCTTCTGACTATGCAGTCCAGCATCTCTTTAATGTCGCGCATCAGCCAGCGAGTAACAAAACGAGTCGAGTGGGGATGGATGCAACAAGTGGAGGAGGTGGACTCATGGAGGGGTTCTCGGAGGAGACGAGCTGCAAACTCGCATGACGAGACCCTCAGCAAGCAATTGACGAGAAGGCAAGGAAAAGACTTGAAGGAGACGCAGTTCCGTCTTAGATATCACCAGCTGAGACACCAAGTTGTGGGCTCTCAAGAGAGCAGAGAGTAGTGAATAATATGGGCTTCTCATGTTGAATAGGCACTGAACAGAGCATGCATAACACGCCCCTCTGTTCCGAATACAGAGTCCAAGACGGAACGGACATGGGCAATATGCAAAGAGCCGAGAGCGTATTGGATCGAGTGGTGACTTGGAGGGGAGTGAGCGATTTAGAAGGCGTCCATCGGGAATGTCTACAGGGTGTTGTTGTTGGTGTAGAGGTAGAGTTACAACGACGAGGCTCTAGTAGCATTTACTAGCACGGGATAAGTGGGTGATGAGGGCACAGTGTGTGTTTGAGCATCCACCATTAGTGGAATCATAGCTGGCCTCAAAAGTCTGGTGACCAAGCTATAATATGGTACCAAGTCCCAGCAAGCAGGTAGGCAAGCTCAATCTGAGGCTTAACTCAAAATTAACAAGCTCCCGTCCGTTGGACCGTTTTATTATGATATCCAATGACGTGGATATTTTACTTCTCTCCACCGTTTGTTTACACGGGAGATCATAAGCGATATAAGTTTAGTTGCCAGGCTGCATACCCGTGCGTAGTGGACCGCCTTAACAGCCCCCAGTATTGTCTGACATGGACACTATTACTGGCCAGCATTTCTGCATAATTCGAGGAGTCTCACAGTTCCCCCTCCCTCGCTCTGCTGTCACGTTCTTATTTGGTCCGTTCAGATCATGAGATAACAAGTGCTGGACTTGCTTTGTTGTGTAATCGCCAATGGATAAATCAGAAGCTCCCACATGCATTTCCTCAGATTTAGGCGCTAGCTGTCGCTAGCCTTTAGTGGCCGCTGCCCCCGGACGCCGGGATGCTTTCCCTATAAACTGAACTAGGTTGTGCCACCATGTCATTCCAACGTGCAAATCAGCCCGCCAGATAGCTCTATCGCCCGCCCCAAATTCTGCTGTCTCGCCAAATGAACCAAAAGTGACTGTTTTCATTTCCCTGTCATCTCCCTTTTCTCCTCCCTTCGGCCGATAATCATTGCAAAGAGCCTCAATGGTTGACTCGGCATTGATCGTCGCATCTGGTTATCTGAGAGTGAAATGGACAGGCCGTCTCCAGTTCCCATGAGTCCGTCTCTTTATCTTAGCTCTGTTGATCTTACGTACGTTTGATGGAGGCTGTAGCGTACGACAACCACCAAAGCAACCACGACCGCGACCGCAACCACAACCACTCGAGCTACGCCCGAATCCACCAGAATCCGTATCACCATTACCTTCATTCCTCGACCTCGCCCCTTCTTGTGCCTGGGACCCATGGCAGTTCCCGTTACCGGCACGAGATTGAGGGCGAGGGTCATGATCCGACCCACGATGCTCTGCCGCCATCAAACCCTATTCATGTCTCGACAAGCTTCCCAATGTCTGAAGTCGAGACGGTATTTTCCAACAATCAAGCTCCGTCTACCCAGGCCAGCGTCATCAGCAGACGCGAATTAGATATGCCGGGTCCGCCTCCGCCATCTTATCCTCCACCATGGAAACTTGGCCTTGATAGTCCTCCACCTCCACCACCGCTATCTCATCTTCGACCTCCAACTGTAACATCACCACCATCCCCGCACGCGTCAAGTCGCCCCCCGTTTGGTGTGCCTCCGCCTCCACCTCCGCCTCAACCACCACCCGGTAGTAACTTACGACCACCACTCATATATAACCATGGCCCGGTTCCACCGCAACAACGGCTGTCCCAGCAAATATTGCCGGCGCCACCTCGGATGACAATCAGTTCTGCACTCAACTCTCCCAGCAATGTACCAACCCAGCCTCAAACCCCAAACTTGAGACCACCAAGAGGATTTGTTAGTTTCGGACCACCGCACAGCGCCCATCAATCAGGAAATAGGGGTAGCCTGGCAATTCGTCTAGCTCCAAAAGCATCAACTCAGCCCGAACTTAGGGGTACAACTTCGACATCTCAATCTTCAAACCCAACCATCCCGCGATTAATTGACGATGAGCTATCTTTCTCTGATTCTCTGTCCGATGAGGACTCCTTTGTCCTCAGAAACTCACGTCAATTTCCTCCTCTCTATCCTACAGCATCAAACTTGAATCCGCAAGGGGGGGATCGCAAGACTTCTATGACAACTCGTATAACCACTTGGATATCTGAATATGAGCGGGACCGCGCCTCCAAAGATCGTCTTGATTTGAGTACTAGCCTCGACCCCCTTTTGGAAACCACAAAAGGCAGCAGAAGTCATCGGTCAAAAGAGTCTGCTCCTCCTGACGATACTCTGGAGTTACTCTGGGTCAAACTCAAAGATCAGCGAGTCAAGCTGAATGACATCAAGAGTCAGATGGCCAAGAAGAGGAAAAGATTGAGAGAGTTGCGGCAGAAGAGGGACGATGCAGACAATACATTTATGGGCGTCGTTCGACCTATGCTTGTTGCTCAACAAGGGCAGATAGTAGCAGATCCTGCCACTTTGGAACGGCATCTAGCACACCTGCAACGGCTGAGAACGGAATACCAAGCTTATGAAAATGATTACGAAGATCTTGAGATCACCCTGGACGAAGAAGAGGAGACCTTGAACAGACTGGAGATTCGATTTTTCAGTTTGCTCGCAGTAGGTCAACCCGTTCCGCTTGAACAGCCTCCCGAAGATGATTCAAAGCCTGAGGAAGACAAGAACATTCCCGAATATCTGATGGGTATTTCTCCTGATGGCCCACCCGAGGATCTGCACCCTCTATATCTGGATCTCATGGCTGCTGTCGGTGACCTTGAAAACGCCAAGGAGGAGCTTGATGAGCTACTATTTCTTAAGGAACAGCACGAGGGAGAATTAAAGATGAAGTCAGCGGCGGGAATGGAGTTGAACGAGGCTGAGGTCGAATTCTTGGATGAGTTCCCTCTAGAAGAGGAACAAATGCGCAATAGCGTCACCAGCCTTCAGCGACAAGTAATGGATCTTCGGAAGCTGTGTGAGGAGAAGGGAGTTATGCAAAAGCATTTATCGTCACGTGTTGCTTATCTTCTCAATCCTGAAAATGGATATGAAGATATAGAGCTCGATGACGTCTCCGTAATCCTACGCAACCGGTCGGATCTTGCACATCCCACATTCCCTGTTCTTCTAAGCCAGCCTGAGCACGTTATGGCTGACGAGTTCCCCCTCACACCGCGTGATGCACTCAAGGCAGCAGCAGCACTACCAGTGACTGACCCGGTGAAACCTAGTCGCATGCAGCTCGCGTCCAAGGAGTATTCCATCGATCGACTGATGCTGGACCACGGTGAGGGAGGGAAGGGTGATTTTATTAATAGATGGCTTTTGCACCAGCTTAGGCTATCGCCAGTCAACGCGCTGCTTCTTCATACGACTTTTACCAAGAGTCGGGGGCTTAAGATTCGTGATCTCGATCGCTGGCAGAGTGATGTGCTGCACTATTGGTGGAACGATGAGGTGACAGAGCTGCCAGAAGATACGATGCAGCTTGTAACAAGCGAACACTCCAACGACGGTTCAATAATTGGAACCAACCAACTCTCAAGAGCAGTGACCTATACTCCAGGCGTGTCTGGTGGTAGACAGAGTATGTTAACTGCGAGCAGTGTCGCACGCTCTGCCTGGTGATGAGACTGCCGATGTTTGGAGATAACCAGTATATATCTCTTTCTTGTTCTGCCTAATCTTTAGCTTTCTTTCTTTCTTTTATTTCATTTGTGTCAAACTTAGTTTCGGCTACTATTTGGTGGTCAAAGGCGGTCATCTGCTTCGTCTTCGGTTTAAGATCTGAGCAGACTAGTTCCAGTCTGGGTGCAAAACAGAACTAGGCACAGACCTAGGCTAGCACAAAATTTCTTGATTCTGGTTTTTTTTTCTTCTTTCTTATCATGTTGCTGTTTAAGCTTTTTGGGGATCTTTGGTTTGTGTCTGGCGCAAAACGTAGCGATCTGATATACCCCGTTCTTGTTGTTTTGGACTCTGAGAAAGGACGTAATGTATGCGGATATACCCTTGGGCCTTTTATTTTAGGGAAAGTGTGTATAGATTGGTTAAATTTTCTGTTAAAAGGTGAAGATAAATAAGGGTTACTTGACTGGACCGTGTTAGGCGTATGAGTAGTAGAGGCAAGTATTGTTTGTTATACGTGATGCTTAATGCTTCAGGATGTTGATCTTTATAGAGAAATATGACTGAGCTCTGGATCGTCCACCGATTCACTCACGTCACGAGAATGAATGAACGGTTCCTTTACTAGTAGTTTGTAATTCCTTCATTCTTTTTCATACTGTAGTTTCCCCACCATGAATAAATAGTTCCCGCAGACTGGGCGGGTCCTGAAGCTCTAAGGGGATCCAATGGTGGGACCGAGGCCACGAGACGAGAGGGTTCGGGACGAGCCTCGCGGGGGAAAAGATCCAATTTCTCCACTTTCACCGTCTAGCAACGGAAGAATTCTTTGCTTTGTACTGGTACTTTTACGCCATCCAAGCCCCTCTCGGTTCGCCCAAAAAGAGGTGGGGGAGTGTGCATCAAACGGCTGAGATGAGGAGGCATGTGACTAGAGAGACAGACTCGTTTGTGATTTCGTCTGGTTTCATCTTCTCACTGTCTCATTTGCGGTGTCGTGCCACTGAGGTAAAGTGTAATTTGTTATTTCTGCTTCATGAGTCTGTATGAAGCTTTAATTTGGTAAATTACAAGACTGTGTTGGATCGTCAGAAATTGATTGGTCAAGACTCTATGTACACCTGAAGTGCTGAGACAAAGCGCCCGTGCAGTAGTAGTAGCAAAATGCAATCAATATTATGTGCCTTGAGATTTGCTAGAGATGGATGACCAAGTGTTTTGACTAACAATGATTCCCCCATCCTTCATTTTACCCCGTAAGGCTGGGGAAGGATGGTACGGGATGATGTGAGTATGGTTGTAAATGTGCACATCTAGTTTATGAGAGTGAACGATCACGACATTTACACTGCAGGTTACCACTTTGATCAAAACCACCCTATTCTAATGATAGCTTATTAAAATGAAACAGATATCGAACCATATGGATAAAATAACTCTCAAATGATAGTAGATAGGCTATTATCAGCAGAACCTGGTCCCCATAGCTACCCCATATCAGCACAGTACAATCACCAGACTAACCATCCAAACCACATGCAAAACATAGTTCCCCACGTTTTCCAAACCAGACCCTTCAAAAGCCGCTTCATACCGGTCTTGCACCTAAGCCATTCTCGTGGGGGATCATCCCTTTGAGCCCTCCCCGACGTCATAAAGCAGTTGGAAAGGGTGCAATGCGATAATACTCGGATTTTCAAGGTCAGAGGAGAACAGATAGATCGTGATCTTTTTGCGGCTCTGCTGCGTAGGTAGCTGTAGCTGAATGGGGTGGTTTGCACCAGGTTTGGGCATGACGTGCATACTGGGCCTTTTTTATGAGGGTAGAGATCAGCTTGTTTATTTTGAGCTGGGAGCTTGAGGTCTAGAACATGGCGGCATCCGTGCTTACTTTATCTCGGTGTCGGAGTCTACAGTATATCGAGCTTGAGCCGGTTCAAGCCTCAAGGTATTTAGCGCTGATTATAGTATGCTTTAACTTTCCGATGCGCTTTGATGTTCCTGATAAGCCACAAGTTCTCCAGAGCTACGAGAGTTAGTCCTAAACTGTACTCGCCATGTATTGTGCATATCCACACTGGGGTAATCTTTCAACATATGAATCGTAGGACTAGGTATGTCGTACTAGGTACAGATAATTACACTCGAAACAAAAGAATAGGACTCTTGTCCACTAGCTCTTTCCTGTATTCTCAAGTATCCAAACCTGTCCATTTCTGTTCCAGCGGTAATGACATGACTTCGATCAGTCCTCTTTGAATTGGGATACTCGCCTCACTACTGATTGCAGATGAGAAGAAAGAGGTACTTCCTCACCCAATTCCAGCATGCTTTGTCTTGGGTATGAGGTGCTCGTGGCCTCAGGTTCGTTATTGGGCTTTGGTGCCTTGGAACGATCATCTGCTTCAACAGCATCCCCAAGTTCCTCCTTAGCCCAAAATTTCCACTTACTCTTCTTCTTCGTTTTGGCCTCCGACTCAACAGATGGTTTGTCTTTAGGGTTTTCGCTCTGTTTGGATTTTCCGAGTCCTAATCCTTGACCGATGCGTCGCCAAGTCATGCCGTTGTTCTGATTTTTCTTGATCGACTTTTCAACTACAGCCTTGCTTTTGTCCGGCTGAGGTTCGAGAACTATATCAGTTGGGGCTTCAACATGTTTGACGTGCCTCAGGCACCTTGTGTGCGCGCTATTGCGCTTTTCGTTGCGCTGCTGTTGACGACGGCTATAGTGAGCATAGCGAGAGTGACGTCCCTGATGAGAACGTCTGTAGCGATCGTGTGGGATAAGCCTTTCTTCTGAGTTCTCGAACTTTCTGTGTTTTCTCTGTTGGAAGCGCATGGCTTCCTCATTGACTGACGGTGGTCTTGTTCCATAGGATGATTCCGGGGTGTGGCCATATGAAAGCGGACCGGTTCGTGAAAGGTTGTCATCAATTAAGTCCTTTTCTGGCGAGTATGAAGAATCGGAATAGGGAGTTAAAGGTATGGACGGGCGGCTCGAGAGTGACGGCTCGCGAGATTGATACAAGGAAGAGGGGTTCTTTAGGAGTGTCGAGTGGCTATAGAGACTAGGTCTATAAGGCGGATCATCATAGGTATCCAGATATCCCGTTGGATCTTCCCCTGATGCAGCAGCTGCTACGACTGCCGTGGACCCCACATCTCCCATAATTGAAGGAGCAAATGATAAAGGGCGATCGGTAGAAGAAAATACAATGAGTCGTTCATATAAAGGAGGCGGGGGCGAGTGTCGAAATAGAGGCGAATAGTAGACGTTTTACGATGATGGGGAGGGCTGTGATAGAGCCGTTTAATTGAGAGAGAAGGATGGACCCCATGCTTATAAAGACTAGGATATTTCTCAATGAAACTGTTTATTGGATAAGGTGTTTCCGAGTGACAGTGTAGAAAGTGGCAATACTCTTTGATGGAAAGAGAAGATGACTCAAGTGGATCTACACCATCTTTCATCTTACCAAAGGGGCGAGCAAAGCGTAACAGAAGTCGATTCTCCAGATTCTCGAAGTTCTAATTGTTTATCTATACAATCCCCATACAGTTCGCCAACAAATCTTTTTCGAGGCAGTGAAGTGGCCCACGAGCTTAGTAAAGGGGTCTGTTGCGACCATACTAACAATACTAAAAGTCTTCAAGTCGAACAGAACTTCGTCTCGAAGAAGCCTGCTGAGTCGTAAAGTATCCAAGGACGACTTCCCTTTACCGTTCGGTATATGAGATACTATTAACATCTCTTCACGTCATTATGGCTCGCTAGGTGTTTGTGACTGGGTCATATCCCAAGGCTTCACGATGACTCCATCAGGATAGCAAGATTCCTCATCAGGAGTACGAACCAAGTGCACAGGAGTCGTTGGTTCCCACTGCCAGTCCATGCTCTCTCCATCCAGCCCATTTGCACCGGCCTCCAATGCAAACTCGAGAACCTGAGCGTGAAAGATGCCAACACTAGAGCAGAACTCTTGCACTTCGACAGGAATATCTGTACGTTTGTTGAAGACGCCGTTATGCAGTGCTGTCAACCTCTTCCGGATAGAGTCTTGACCTCGGCCCTTTTGGTATTCATCGACGGGTTTTAGTCTACCTACGGATCAGCATAAGGTCATCCTTTCGGGTTTATTCACGTACCTATGTGCCTTTGACCTTTTATTTTTCGGGCGCTTTTTGTTCTTGACGGAACGTCTTTTATGATGTTTCTTGGACATTATGATCTCAGTAATGATCGTCTCAGATGTGGCAGTCAGGAGTGACGAGAGGAGGTGAAAAGACATGATCTTCTTAAGTGGAAGTATGCTTCGGTTCTAGATGTATGTCATTTCCGTAAATCTTTATCATGAAAGCGTTTGATATGAAGGCATTGGTTCTGAGTTGGACTATGAGAGATGGATGAGGTTGTGATGAGCATCGCGGGTCAACAAAACTATTCATTGCGGTGAACTGACTTCATTGACAGATATTGTCCTACCATTGTGCTTCATTGAGACTTATGTCCACGCTGAAGCATGCCTTAAGCTCGGTCGTCGACTCATAGTTTGTGTTATGCCTGTCATCTTTTGTGTGTTGGGGATTTCTTCGCATTATTACAGGCAAACTTCATTGACAACTAGTTAAGCACAAGATGAAAGTTTGAATGATGGAACTTCAGTACTCAACAACCACAGCACTTATTGGCTATCGCACTGCACATCATTCCTAGATGGTCGTGATGCCTAGGGTAGCTCATCATTGAGCTCTATACCAAACAACAATCCAGTACAATGGCACTTCAAATTATGTTTTTAACGTTTTATTCTATTACTAATAGACATAAAAACGTGCGGCGATTGCTCATGGGTTTTGCGTACCAAAGCTGCATTGCGCTCTTTGTCTCCTTTGAAGCCTCTGGGTGCCTGCATATAGAAAATCGTTACCAGTAAGCACTATTTTGCCTCGGAGTACTCATTTTCTTTCTATTATGGGCGAAGAAGACCCATAGCCTCAGTTCATTGGTGTCCTCCCAAACTTGACAACTTTCTCGCAGTCTCTTCGGCTTCTCTATTCTTGAGACGGGCCTATTATTTGAAAGCGGAACTCACCAACAACAAGCAAGGCAGTAAGGGTACGCGACAGCTAAGGAAGCGTTGTCCAGTTCGGGTTATCAATCCGCAGCTGTGAAAACCCAGCCTCCTTCGATGCGAAAATATGCAGAAGTTCAAACGATGAATACCCTGGAAGCATCACGGGTAAATCGAAGCCGACGCGGACTTTAGGTTTTTATGACTAAAAAGAAGAAAACAAGTTCAAAGGGATTTCTGGGCAAACATGGAAGTCACTGTTTATAGCAACATGCTTGTGTCTAGGGACTGGTAAGAGTTTCGGCGATGCCGTGATGCTTGCGAAAGCAAGTGGAAGTCTCTTTAAAGACCAGGGTTAGATCAGCATTTCTTCTCAGGACTGTGAATATGTCCAGCATTGTCTTGGCTACGTATCAAGGGTACGTAAAATAGAAGCTGTTGAAGTCCAACACCTATAGGTACATTGTCCAATCTTGTTGTCAGAGAGACTTTGTCGCGAATCGATCTACGAACATAAAAAAGCTGGACAAGGAGCCCTGAGAAAACCAACCTAGCAAGGAAGGGGTTGCAATCCGATGCAAGGAACATAATAGACAAATCGCGAGCATGTCAAAGTCCGATCCATTTAGCACTTTATCCATTTGGCTTAGTTGTGTGACGCGAATCGTCCGCCCCGAAATCCATCCATGCGGTAGTGTTACCCTGCGTAAAGCCGTCCATTGCGCTTACGATGACTTCGCTTGGCTGACCAGGAACAAGAGATCATGGTGTTGTAGGTCGGGGGGAGCGGGAGGCAACAGAGGGGATCCTGGTCAAGGAGAACATGGTATTACGTATAGACGAGAGGATATACTAGAGAGGAAACAGAGTTTGAAGCATAATCTCGACAACAAGGATATGCCTGGGGTCTTGATGCAACGTGGAGGCTAACTAATAAATCAAGTTCCTGACTCTGAAGCTCCGGAACTTCTGGTACGTGAATCTGGAACTCGTTTATACAGCTTGGCAGACTCTCCTTGTTCAAAGAGCTTGCAATAACGGACATGTTAATAGGGTGAAGGGAGCCAGAAAAGGGGGTAACTTGGTAGTCTTCTGATCATAAGACGGGAGAATTTAGAGTCCTATGTAAGATCGAATTGACCTGAAGCATAGGCAAAGAAGGATGCAAAAGGGCCTGTAGGTGCCTGCGCCTTACGAGGCGAGAAAGTTAATTCATCTTTACAGAAGAAGCTCCGTCGCATGGCTCAGAAACGAGGCCATCGTTGGTGCATTTATTTAGCCGGGCGGACTAGCTTGGACGGTAGGGACGCTAGCTGGAATGCGCCTTATGGCATTAATTTGACCGCTGCTGTGCGTCAATGTTTGGAAACTAATTGGGCGCCTGACCACGAGGAACTAGTGTTTCAGGGCAAAGAAGCAGCTGCTCAATTGCTTAGAAAGATGCATGAACGGCAGTCAAAGAGGTCATAGCCAAGAGATCCCAGACAACTGGTTTACCCCAGGTTTCGCCACCCAGATTCTGGGGTTTGCTATGAGAAATCTCAGATTGTCGAACGAGTTTGAATTGCCATTACTACAGTACCATTACCCACCACAGTGGACTACGATGTGATGTGATGCGGGGACGGTAAAAAAGCAAATGCAATGGGCCAGATTAAGATGTCATCCCCGTCGAGCGGGTGGGATAAAAAGAAAGGGCAAAAAGAAGCGGAAAATCCGGGGTCTTAAGGTTGACGCGACAAGGATGGGAGACTGTGCCGTCAGCGCGCATCTGCAATGGCATGATGCCACACATTTGATGTTTAAGAGGGTGCTATAGAAGGATCTAATCCCAAGTCTAGGCTTGGCTGATATCAAAAACGTGGCAGCATGATATAGCTCACGGGTAACTTGATCCTTTAGGACAATGCGATTGATGTGGCTTGAAGACTAGAACTGATACTGGGATAGCGGAAACAAGCAGACCGCTCTCATGCAAACGATGTGACACGATAGTCGACATGTTACAGCAAGCGGCCTTGTCTCGCCTTGTCGCTCGCGTGGCGTCGCTCAGCGATCGTTTCCAAGCATGGGAATGATGCTCGTCCAACGCACGTGGTCAATCAAGCTGGCGCGAGTAAAAAAAAATCAAAAAAAAATCTACCGGATCACGGCAGAGGCGTTCGTTCAAAGGGGAAACCAGAAACATTTGGCTTGACTCGAGTAATTAACTAAATCGCCGGACAAAGACAAGACGGGAAAAAGTGAGGCGTGCGGAAATAACGATTTTCAGTGTCTTCGGCTTCACGTGAATAGTACAGTCTAGTCAGGACAAAGGCAGAAAACGATATCTGCCAGTGACTTTGGGTGGCTTGGCCTACGCTTGCCAAGAGGACTCGCTCATTAACGAGTTCCACCTCCGTGGTCAAAGCGACGGCGATTTTGGACGACACAGGACGAATTGAGAAAAGGTTCCTCGGCATATACGGCTCGTTAGTCATTGCGATGAGCGTGTTAGCGGACGGTGAGTTTTGATTCTGCTGGAGACAGAACGGAAAAGAAGGCATCTTAATACCCACTGTTGTTATCAATTTCTCGCGCTATCGATTCAAGTCAGAAGATCATCAGTTCTTGTTAATCCCGGACCCTCTGTTTCTCGCCATCGCATCTACCGTCCATTCCCCATATCTCACTGCGTCCGTCTCTTTGTCGGTCATCTCCCCCAGATGCCAAGCGTCTACAGCAACCCGAGTCCCCGTAAAGCCAAGCCGGTTGAAGCAACAGAACCCCGCGTGCCAAGTATAACGTCGACACTGAAAAGGGAGTCCATATGAGAAATTGACACAGATAAAATCTGGGGGAGAGTCTTTGTGATGGGGGATATTCAGGATATACAGCGCCAAGACCAAGATAGAAGGAGATGAATTTTAGTACCGACGAACAGACAGTGAATGAATAAGGAGATTGAAACAAAATGCACTGGCAGCGATGATCTTTACTGTCAAATGTCTGGCGGCCATGTGCTCGGAGCATTTCATACATACAGTTGACTCAATGTCAGCTGCAAATCCTTTTGATAGGAGGTTTTAGTGCATTCTCTGTGCATTAGCCCAGGGTATTTACATTTTAGGGGATGCTCAGGGGGGGTCTGTCCTGTGTGTTAGTAGTAGTGAATGTTAGGTAAAGAAGGGCCGGCAAAGGGCGCCGTTCCTGAATCCATGACGGTAGATGTGTTGTCGCCTTCTTATTTCGATATGGTTTTTATTAATTGATTCAGAAAATTATCAATGCTCATATCCACTGCTGACCAGCACCAACGAATATTGTGTTTTGTACTGATTGAGATGAGATCCATGGATGATTTTCTTACCTGTGGGGTCTCTCCACAAACAGTACTAAACTCCTCCACATTCCTCTCCACTTTTGAAGATCTTGGGCTGGACGCCACTCTCTTGTCTCTCTTGTCTTTCTCTCTTCCACTCACTATCTAGTCCAACAAATGACGACCAACCATTTGCAATATCAATCAGCACTCACTAATCTTTGACTTGCGTGGTTTTAATTCCTAGATGCAAGTATGGTTCCATTATCATTTTCTGGGGGATCTTCAGCAGATGCTGGGATGTTCCAGTCTAAGCCAACAAGATTATCATCACTTGATCAAAACAGAAGATCTCACCTCTTGATGTTTCTGTGATACCCTCGCTGTGCAGACTTGACACAAGATGTTGTGCTATCATACCTCTTTAGGCGAGAACGCCATGGCTTGAAACTTTGATCTTTCTCCCATGGTGTTGGCTTCAGGAGGCGCTGGTGATGCATGGCTTACGTCTCTATCGGCGACATGTCCGTTCTTCAAGGGTCTCCATCTTTTTTTTTTCTCTCTTCTTTTAGGATCTACCACATCAGCAGCTGTGGAGCCCAAGCGGCCCTCTTACAGATTCCCCATATCCATGCATTCCCGGGACATGGATAAGGAGGACATCGACTTTTGACTTGCCCTTCTTCAGCTCAAGAGGTTACAGGGGATCCTCGTCGAGTTCATCACTTGTGTATTGTACCCTCCCACACCCATGCATAAGCATAAGCGCCAACAATATCACTACCACCGTCTTGTTTCTGTCCGTGTTCCTTTTTGGGTATACGCATGTCATGTCCTGGCCTCTCCCCACGAGCCATATTACATACAGATCTGCTCCCCCCTCCTTTATATGCTAGTCTTCCTTTGTGCCGGGTTCTTGGTTAGCTTAATTATTACTACTTTTATCTTGCCTATCCCCCTCGCCCCCGCCATCAGCATCTTGCTTGCCTCTCTTTGTTGCGATTGTGTATGCAATAGTGATCTGCATCGGTTTTCTTCATAAACCCAATCATCCCCCTTGGTCATTGCATGATTCCCTCTCTGCTTACTACCACGCTTTGATATTGCACCTTTGTCCTGAATGTGCAATCATCGGTAGTGTTGGTTGTTGCTAGACACAAGCTTCGACACTTTGGGTCTTGACCGTTGCGCATTCCAACGCTCCTTCTATATCGAAGACAACCAACCAACCTCGCGTCGATATTAAAGCCTGAACTTCACAGCTCCCTCTTTTCATCCAACAACAATTCATCATAGATATTAAGTAAACGCTGGGAGAATGGTGGAACATCGATAAAACCGACTCTCTACCTTCACTGCGGCTCGACGACGAGAACCACCAATTGCTTGGTGACCACTACCAAGACCCAAGATAACTTCCGTCCAGTCTCTTGAGTCCCAATACCTTCATCATGTCTTCCGCAGAACATCTTTCAGACTCGCAGCTCCGCGCCCTGAGCATCATTGAGCGAACATGTTCTGTCTTCTCATTACTCGGCTCCCTTTTCATTATCACCACATTCTTGTCATCAAAGGCCTTTCATAAACCCATCAACCGACTGGTCTTTTACGCTTCATTTGGCAACATGATGACCAATGTCGGTACATTAATGTCAAGATCATATATAGGCTCACCACATTCTGTGGGCTGTCAATTTCAGGCCTTTCTCATCCAGATGTAGGTTCACTTACACCACACCGAAGCCATGAGACGCTAACAGTCGTTAGGTTCATGCCTGCCGATGCCTTCTGGACCCTTTCCATGGCCATCAATGTCTACTTGACATTTTATTTCAAGTTTGACGCCAGAAGACTACGAAAGATGGAGATTCCTTACCTCATTGGATGTTATGGCATTCCTTTCGTGCCCGCCTTTGTTTATATCTTCATTAAGAACCAAGAGGGGCAGCGAATGTATGGTAATGCCACACTATGGTGCTGGGTGAGCATGGAGTGGGATATCTGGCGAATCATCACTTTTTACGGACCTGTCTGGTAAGTAATTGGTCATGTTCGACACTGCAATTAGTTCTAACTTTCACAGGGTTGTCATTGCCATTACCTTTTTTATTTACATCCGCGCCGGCAGTACCATTTATCGCAAGCGACAGGAACTTGATGATTTCAGCTCCACCGATCGAGATCTGACTTACGGGGCTGGAGATCATTTGGGCACGATAAAGACGACAGAAGTTTCGGTGACTACAGAAGTAGTGACCCCGAATGCCATCCATCTTCAGCCCATGGGAGGTCGCCGAGCACCCGATCCCAGCGACCCTGGTTCCAATGCGTACTCGGTTCATATCTCAGCTCAGCCAAACTCTGGGGACGTCGCAGATGAAGTACTCCCTATTGAACGACAACAAACACGGGCCAGTGTACAAGTCCCTGCGCAACAGCAGCAACGATCAGGGGGCAATCCCGCTCGAAGGAGAAATCGAGAGCTTAGCAATGCAGCATGGCAATACACAAAGTGTGCCCTGCTATTCTTCACAGCCATCTTGATCACATGGGTGCCATCGAGTGCCAACCGTGTGTACTCAGTATTCCACACCAAGAGCTCATCAGTGCCTCTAGAGTTTATGAGTGCTTTCGTGCTCCCTCTCCAGGGTTTCTGGAATGCCCTGATCTATATGGTTACATCCTGGAGTGCGTGCAAGAACTTGGCTTCCGACCTGCGTATGGGTCGAAGGCCAGATGTGACAGAACTCGTTGGCGGCATGGCACCAGAGGTTGGGGCCAACCATGCAAGGACAACGACAAGCCACCATCGACACAACCTCGGTCAGTTCCGACGTTCGAATAAGTTCGAGACGGAAAGCATGACTGAATTGGCCAACGAGAGCCGGCCGACTTCAGACGATGAGCGGAGAGATAACATGCGTGTATAACACTTCTAGAGGCCTGTTTGGAAACAATGTTGCAGATGCCCTTTTTCTTTTGTTACTATATATAATGAAGACACGACTTTGATGGTCAAGGCGTGCTCCAGACAGTTAGGTGGAGTTTGTTGGGAGACATTTGTTAGTTTCACCAGCTTTGAGGATGGAAGATAATGGATACCCCAGCATTTTTACAAATAGTATTCGAATGTTGATTGAAGTCTGAAAGTTATTTGACGTATCTTCATTGCAGAGTGAGTGACTTTGTTCTCTTTCTATCTCTGTGCTACAGCACTGTGTTTCAAAGACTCTTATCTGCCACGCGAATATGAATCAACCTTATTTTAAGCTTGATGAGCAGTTACTCAACACACGTGGCTGGAGTGGTACTTCTTTATAGCAAGAGCGGAACTAGCGGATAGGTAGAACTAGTTTAGCACCTGCAAGGACACGATGGCTTGATATCCATGTCTTGAAGATGCATTCCCGGTCGTCCGGAGGAAGCACTGACAGCTTGACCCTGGAACATATCCACGCAATCAGATTGACAGATGACGAGAAATCTGGGGTTAAATGGACGATGGCGTCAAGGATATGGCATGGGGTGTAAGTCCCTTTGATATCCAAGTGGCTTGCCTAGGGTGTACTTGTCGTCTCAACTTGCCCGTACATTGTGCTGTATTGTATTGTAGATTCTTGGCGGGGTTATCGTATGATTTGAAGGGTCAGGAATTGTGGAAAATGCGGGGGAAAAGAGGGATAGACTCGTATTTTGCGGCTTGGTTGGATATGGGCTTTTGTGGTTTGCGGGGAAGGTGAAGCCATCTACAGACTCGCCTGATGTGGCTTTTCAGGATGCATTCAGGTGATAAGTACTAAGGTAGCATTCAGCGGAAAGAAGAGTGCCCGATAATTGGACTGAGAAGTGACACTACAAATATGATGGAATCAATCCGTCTTTTCATAATTTAAAATCTCAGAACTTTTTAAAACACCGGTGGTATTTGAATTCTATTCTCACTTGTGCTAACTAAGGTCTAACATCACATTGATATGGTTGCAGATGTGCATACTCAGTTATGTAGAAGTTTTCTCCAACTACAGGAAAATAAGAAAGCATGTCTGTCAAGAAAATAGTGCGAATTAGCCAGTTCAATTTCTTTTTGACAGCTCTCAGCCTTTTCAACGAGGCATATTCCTTTATTATTCTGTCAATATGCCTTGGCTATGTCAGCTGGTGGTGAGGCTATGTGTACAAACATCTGATTGGCGATTGGTGGTTTCACCCAACCGAGTAAGCATTCTGAGAGCCTGATTTCCGGTTTCCTTTTTCCCTAGCTGAAACTACTTTGACTCCTTCATTCCAAGCTCTCCTGCATTGCTTTTTTCGCTGCTGAATTTGACTTTAGCCAAGTTATCTTTGCGAACAAAGACGACTTGCTGCCTACTATGGAGGTCCTCGGTGCCGTAGCCAGCTCTATCGCGGTAGTACAGGCTTTAGCAGCTGGGAAACATGCCGTATCTCTGTTTAGAGAAATCCCAGATATCCAGAAAGACTTCGATTATCTGATGAAAGAGGTTTGTCCTTAACTTGCCTATACCTTTTGCTTGGTCTAAGTACTAATATCGGCTTCCTAGCTAGATATGATCAAATCCATGGCGCAAGCTGTCTCGAGAATGGCACCCACAACGACGGAACAAAATCTTATCAACAATGCGGCTCGTAATCTCAATGAGATCACTGCAGAGCTCGAGGAATTGCTACGGACGTGTTCTCGGGAGACTGGCCCAGAGGGGAGCAAGAGGAACAAGACACGGAAAAGAAAGTGGCTCGTAGAGAAAAGCGACATCAAAAAGCTTCAGCAGAGGATGAACCAAGCCAAGGAAACTCTTCACTTTGCTCTCAATTCGTCACGAGCGTCCAAAGATATTCAGTATGTGGACTCACATCTATACTCTAACTGATGTCCACGGTATTGATGATAAACAGATTCCAGGCAGAAATGCGACGGATGATTATAGACGTATGTGCGATGCACATAGCCTCATCACACCCACCATTGGAAAATTCACAACTTCCAGAAATCACAGGAAGTCCAGCACTAGATCAACAACTCCAAGATGATCATACATCAGCATCAGATGCAGTAATCATCAACGACATGAATAACAGCAATTTGGAACATATTAAAGACTCTATCCATTTACGGTCTCTTGTCCCAACTCAGAGGGTACCATCTGATCCCTCGTGTCGTTGCCGATGCCACTTCTCTGAGAGTCAATATCAAAGCTCTGGTTGGATGCAGTCACTCCTTGGGTCCTGGCTTGTGCATTGCAAGAGCTCTTCTCGAAAGAAATGTTCAGATCCCGAATGCCACTGCATATTATCGACGTCCTTGAGAATGGAGTACCAAGTTCCGAGATGGTTTCTCGTCGGAACATTCAAGATCTATGCCTCTTACAGCGGCCTCTTTGGATTAAGTTGCGGTCTGCGCCCCTATAGATTGATTGAAACCTACTCTCTGGTTTGGAATTACCAAAAAGGCTCTAGTCAAGTTATTAGGAGGTCAGTGGCTGAGGAGGGTATCTATCCCCATGACACAGACATTTATGGCGTGGGGCTGATAGAGGTTGGTCATATTGCCCAACGCCGCCCAGCAGTCTGTGTGTACTAACATAAATAGTATGCTCTAGTTCAGCGACTTTACTCTTCCCTAGAGGTTCTCCTGGATATATGGAAGACTATATTATCTGAGGTTGGATTACCTAGGTTAGTCGTTAAACACGTCTTTTACTCAAGCTTTATCTGAACAATCAATAGAAGGGCCGCGTTTGTTGCCGCCGATTTACTACAAAACTATAAACCCAACGATAAAGAGATTTATCTTCTTCAGAAAGTTCTCGAGCTCTCTCGGGATCCATCTGGAGTGGCCGCGACCAAGGTTTATGAGGCAATTCTCCAACATCGGGACCTGCAAGAAGTATTACAAGAACAACCTTGGGCTATCGACACTCTGGGCGAAACTGGCGAAACCCCTCTATCAGTTGCAACTTGGTTGAGCCAACTCAGGTCCATGGAAGCTCTAATTTCAGCAGGAGCTGATGTTAATCAACAATCCTACGATGGATGGACCCCTCTCATGGTCGCAGTCTGCATAGAAGACGTGGAGTCTGTAAAGCTGCTGCTCAAGTTCAAATGTGACGTTGACATGTGCAATCAAAAAGGTGCGACAGCGTTGCAAATGGCTTCGCAAAACGCCAACCCCGAGTTAATCAGCCTTTTGCTAGCGGTAGGCGCATCCGCAAAGCATTCAGATTTCTACGGCAATACGGTACTTCACGATCTGGCCGAGTTTGCGGACGATACTAGTAGCCAAGAAGATATCAAGATATCTATTGAGTTACTGCTAATGGCGGGTTCTGAACTTGAAGCACGAAACGACCAACGAAGGACACCCGTCCTAGAATCAATATCGTTCGACAACTTCGGAGTCACGAGAGGTTTGTTAAATGCAGATTGCTCTGTCAATTTGTCTGATGGTAGATCTCGGAATCTGTTGCACATTGCAAGTAGACACGCTTCACTGGAATTGCTTCAGTATCTTTCTGCATTGGACCTATCCGGCATTAATCCGTATCAGGAGGATTCGTATGGCGATAGCCCTTGGGATGACTTTGTCAGCATTAGCTCGTCGGACGAATGGCAACTGTGCGATGCTCGTAGGCCAAGTTTTGCTGAGCAAGAAGCTTTCGTCGAACTTTATCAAGGTGTTCGGGATCAAGCCCTGCAGCATGATATCCAAAACCTGGAGCAAATCCTCGGCGCACTGCAGACGCAAGACGTCGCAGTCGCCCGAGAACGTCTAGCCGTATTGATAGAGAAGGAAAAGACATGGGAGCGTGAGAACCTGGTCTGTTGGTATCGGGCTGTCAACAAACGAGTTCAGCATGCGGAATGGGAACTGGCAACAGACGATGTGGAGGGACATATACAGGACTTGCAAGAAGAGCTTGAAACACCCGTTTGGAAGATCCCATCAAAATATGGCTATTTATGGGAATTCAGTGATGAAGAATCAGTCAGTGAAGAGGGATCAGACAGCGAGGATGAATCTGAAAAGTCCACTTATTCTGGTCCACAAGTCGGAAGTGAGAGTGATGTCTGAGCAACACGAGAACAAGATCAGAGACATGCTTGGGGCTGAAGACGAATAGTCAAGCACAAAGAGCGTGGTGGTCGATGTGAAAGTGTTGTAATATCTATCCATGGCAAGCTACGGGGAAACGAGTAACGATTGCAATTATGTGGCACAGATTCAGGTGGCACTTGTTCAGACAGGTGGTGGTAAATAGAGGTTACAATGAATTTTATTGCGAAGTTTCTTAACATTCGTATAGTCATACAATGCCCTTGGCTAAGGGACACGTCACAGTTATTTTTGGGCTAATCTCAAACAAAAACACTTGCTTCTATCCTCTGACCAAATCCGTACATATATGCCTATCATTGCCTTCAAGCCCCTTCTTCCCATAACTGGATATATTCCTCTAAAGAGGACTTTTCCCTGATTCTTTTCTTTTTTTCTAATGAAGCATGAATAGAAGAAACTGTGGCGCAAAAGCACAAACCAGAAACATCTTTCGTCTTTCCTGGACTCTAGGCCTCCAAAGTCTCGAGGTTTTCTACCTCTTCTGGAATATCCTCTTGACTTTGCTTGACGCCGTCTATCATGTGGTATTCCCAAACTGTGCCCAGCTGGAGACACTCGTTGACGCAGCCTTCATCTTCCCACCACCATTTATCTCCAGTGACGAAACTACCCCAGACTTCCATCCATAGCAGACGGCCGATGATACTTCGCACTTCTGCTTTTATTTCTCTCTCGGAAGGACTTCGGTCGATGAACGGATCGCTGTCGTCGACTTGACTCCGAATACTAGCTGATACAGCGTAGAATTTAGATGTTGTGAGAGTGCTTCCCAAGCCTCGTAGACCAGCGTCACCCATCCATTCGGGAAACAATCTGCTAGGGTTGGTACACCTGAAGTGTCGCTCGAGGTTGATCAGCAGATGTTCTTGTAGCCATGTTCGCATGCGATGACCCAGTGTTCCTGCGCAGGGTAGCGGGTCGATAAGAGTGAGCTGAAGGGAACCGCCAACCCGGAGACGGTTGCTGATGTTTTTTAGGACTGCTGGTATCTCTGGCGAAGAGCACACGGCGGGTAGCGAGAGTGAATATACGATAGCGAAAGAGTGCTGCTCGATTGGAAGTGTCGATGGTGTCATGGACGGAACCAATATCGGGTGAATGTTCGGAAACTCTTTGTTTTGGAAAGCTGTCGTCAGGGAGTACACTTTCTTTGTCGAGTGCAGTGCTGCAAGGTATGTAGCCGTGGCTAAGATTGTTAGTACTGCGCCATCTCGACAGTCCCTGATTAACTCACTTTCAGACTCGTAGAGAGCCAGTACCCTGAAATTGGAAGAGTCATTCGTGACAACGCAGCCAACGCCAGCACTATCCCTTGCCTCAATATCCAGATAGTGCAGGACAGAAAGCATCCATCGCTTCAACTCTATGTTCA
This sequence comes from Fusarium burgessii, assembly GCA_002980515.1. Classification (NCBI taxonomy): domain Eukaryota; kingdom Fungi; phylum Ascomycota; class Sordariomycetes; order Hypocreales; family Nectriaceae; genus Fusarium; species Fusarium burgessii. The sequence continues at coordinate 66,064 of PVQA01000032.1, read as the reverse complement.
ATTCCCCATGGAGCCTCTCGTCTGTGACAGCCCAGATCTCCTTGATGCGCGCAAGAATCATGCTGGGGGCCGAAGCCGCCATAACCTTTACTTGATCCTTGACACTGTCAATATCCTTCTGTAGGTTGGCTTGCACGGTCTCTTCTGCATCGACAGTCATCTCAACGTCTTCCTGGGTCTTAATCTTTCGAGCCTCTTCCTCCTGTCGGTCGATGTACTCCCATTCTTCCGGCGGACGCCATGAGTCGGGGTCGTTGGGTCGGAAGTTGATCACAATAGGAGATTTCGGTTCTTTGGGAAGTCTAAGACTTGGTACGAGGCTGTTGGGAGATTCAGCCTGGAGTATCGGAACAGGGAAGCTTCTACACAAAGGTCAGTGGCATTATTTTTCATTGCTTGTGGTCATCTTACCCATCTGCCACTGAATCTATTGGCGTGAGAGGATGATCGGTATCTAACTCAGAACAGTTGTACACCTCTGAAGACAAATCTGGGTTCTCCAAGTCGGATTTTCGAGGCTGCGACACTTCGTTGCGCTTAACAACATGGGAAGAAGACGCATCATTAGAAACAGGGGTATTCGCTCTTTGCGCTCGCTCAGCTCCAAGGGAAACATTCGATAAGTTTGCCATCAGCGCTGAGCGATGGTAACTCCCAGAGTTTGAGCGAGAGGAGTGATGGCTTGGCGTCAAAAGACCTGACGGAGTCTTCTCTTTACCCTTTGCATGTTTGCCATTTCGAGGTCGAAGGAAGCCGAAACGTGATTCTGTCGAAGATCGTGTGCTTGTGACGGAGATTGAACGGCTAAGGATTGAGCTCTCTTGTTCCTTTTCTCTCTCCTTGTTCTTCATTTCGCGCTTTATTTCTTTTTTGGCGCGATGCTCGCCGACGAGCTCGCGGTCAGGGTCGACCCAAATAACGTCGAACATTGTACTTGCTGCTGTTTTGATTTTATATTTTTTGTTGAAGCTTCGCGGGAGGGTGGACAATCTGTGTTTGCTGTTTTGAGGCTGGAGTAGGTTGTGGATAGGTCGAATGAATGAAGGTACCTATTCTAGGTAAAAGAGTGACTTTCGAAGTATAATGCGTGTCTCGAAGCCCGCATAAGCTTCAAAATAATCCGAAACAAAAATCGAGTGCCTTTATCTTCTATTTCGTGATAGCGAAAGAGGTGGTGTTGTGGGGATGAATGGGGGTGTTTACGAAGAAGTGGAGGTGGAGGTGGTGAGAAGTTGAGGAGCGAATGGAAAAGAAGGGCTACAGCCTTCTAGATAGTTTCCAGCCTCTAGTATGAAGTAAAAATGGTCGTATTAAGGATATCAAATGTGTTGTTAAGCATGAAGTGAAGTGTGCGGTTGACGGTTGCTGAGCACCGGCGTGTCAGTGTCAGGCGCACCAAGTGATTGTGAGTGTCAAACGAGAAATTCGGTACCAGTTCGGAGAGAAAGTGTCAGTTATTCGAGAGGTGATAGTGATATAAGCGTTGGGTCAATTGTTGTCAAGAATAATCGAGGAGCTTGAAAGTGAACTTATAGGCGTTTGGTAAACAGGACGAGGATTAGATGGGTAGCCAAGTGTTTAGATGATCAACTCAAGGTTTATTCACGTCACTGATTTAGTGGTTCAAAATCACTCTACAGATGTTCATACTGCAGTTAATCACGAATAGTTATGGGGTTGACGTGTGACAGCACAAGTTGAGACGAGTTGATATATGCAGGTAGGGTGTGATTCAGGGCCTCTTTAGTCTAGCTGAAGATGCCAGCATGTATGTCATGCGGGCAATTCACATCTTCTGTGATTAAGAGGCTCATATTCTTTTACTGTCTATGATGGAAAGTTTGGATGTCTAATGGTTTCACACAAGGACCACATGACAATCAGCCAAATCTCCGTGTAAGTGAAAAGGGGCAACTTTCAGCCCAGTGGACGTCAATCAATGATAAGGAAGCATCTAGGCTTTTTCAAGGAGAACGGTTCTACGATAAAATGTTTTGAACAAGATGTTTTGAAATTTATTTTGACGTGTTCAATTGTGACAGTTCACCCTCCATGCATGAGTGTTCCCAGTCTCTCTTCACCCAGTAGTTCCCAATCTGCATTTCATATCGAGAGAGCGTCAGCAAGAACCAGTTCATTTCGGCTACAGACATACCGGGCATTGTCTTACGTCTGTATCAGCCAACCACGTCTTTTGCCACCATTCACACCTGACGCCTTCTCGCTTCGCGAACGTCGGCGAGCTGCATAAGGTGAGACGAACACCTGGTCTGTACGACACTGAACCCGTGCCTTTAGGGGCCGGTTCCAGGAACTCAGTGGTGGAAACGGGATTCTCCTTGGGTGATGATCTCATTGAAGAAACCCTTTTTCTAGTGTTTTCAGGGGCAGATGTGTATGGTGGGAGACTGTAGAATAGCTAGGACTCTTGACCATGTCTAAGTATCCAATAGTTTCTGTCAAGTGGTATCAGATCTCATCTAGACTCGATTATTACTTCAATATAAGTATACATACTCATAATTCATGTTCTTCATTTAATCACTGTTCATCCCAGACCCTCATGAACCCGTTTGTAAGCATTCTCACTCAATACATCGTGCCAAATGTTTCGACTCAACAATAGATCCAAGCAAACGGCTTTCACCCAAATGCAAGTCCCAGCCCCTAGGCCAAGGAATCGAATATTACACAGACGGCCCGTGGAAACAATGCTCTCCCCTTTTCTCAAGGCAAACATTTGTAAAGCTACACATACAAGTACCCAAAATCATCCACAGCCTTATACATCGTGTCCTTTTTTTCTTCTTTTGTTCTTTCTGGGCTTATGCTGTGTCTGTCTGTGCGTGTGTGTGCATGTGCGTGTGCATCTTGCGCAACTCGCAACTTGGACTCGAACTTCGAGTCTTGTGATGCATGCCATTAATTCGGTAACAAGAACTTGTGAGAGAGTTTGCCTTGCCGGTTTCGAGGTGTAGATACTGGCGTTGGGGCTGTTGGCAGTGCTAGACGGCTGTCAGTGTCTGTCACTTGCAGTCCTGCTTCGATATTCTCTCCTCCAAATGCCAGCAAATATCTCCATTTGTTCATCTTCTGATGTAATATTCTTCTGCTTCTTGAACTTGGTCGCAAGACTGAATCTCTTTTCCTCATTTCTTCTGGTGTCACCCCCTCCTCTTCACAGCGTTTATCGACGCCACCACCAACCTCGCTCTCTTCATCTCTCTTGCACCTCTTCTCCTCATAATCACCCACTTGATCAGGCCCCTCTATTCTTATCTTGAATTTCTGCCACTCCATCTTCTCATCATCAAAACAAACATAACACAACGCACGCACATTGACTTCAAGATGGCAACTCCACCACCAGAGCACAGCGTGCCAGCCGAAGAAGAGCTTGAAGGGATTCAACAGCATCTTCCTCGCCGTCGATACATCGGCTATCGTAACTTACTTGATCGCATCGATCACTATCTGACCACTTCACCCGTTGGGTACTACTTCACCCTTAGCGGCACTGGTCATGTAAGATGCGCGCTGTCTCTGTTGATCATGTCGTGAGCTGATGACTTTTCTAGGCTAAACAGATTGAAGGAGCGACCTTTTTTCGAGAGGTTCGCGCTGGCATCACTACCTTTGCGACTATGGCGTACATCATCGCTGTCAACGTATGAACTCTGAATCTTCTCACTTGGGAGTTGGCTGACGGTAAATAGGCTGCTCTGCTCGCGCAGACCGGCGGTACTTGTGTCTGTGATTTGACAGATAGACACGAGTGTGACAAGATTGCTTCATATGTTGCTTGCAAAGAAGGCGAGTCAGCAATGATCTTTGGGTTGCAAAGTAATATACTGACTGAGCAATAGATATTCGACGTGATATCGTCACTGCTACAGCTGCTGTCTCCGGTATGGCAAGCTTCATGTTCGGCTTCCTCACCAACCTCCCTGTTGCCATCGCGTAAAACACCCTCATCTCCGCACACTATACCATGGTGCTAATTCTCAATAGTCCTGGCATGGGTCTCAACGCTTACTTCACTTTCCAAGTCGTCGGATACAACGGAGGCGGTCCCATCTCTTACCGTCTCGCCCTTACAGCTGTCTTTGTTGAAGGTCTTGTCTTCATCTTCCTCGCCCTTACAGGTATGCGCCAGTGGCTCGTCAAGCTCATCCCTTCCACTATCAAAACCGCCACGGGTGTTGGAATCGGTCTCTTCCTCACCGAAATTGGTCTTTCGTACTCTGCTGGTATCGGTGCTATCACCGGTGGTGGAAAAGCTACCCCTCTTGCGCTTGGAGGCTGTCCCGAGGAATTCCTTGATGAAATTACTGGCATGTGTACTGAAGGGCAGATGTCGAGTCCCAAGGTAAGTTGACTGGACTCTTCAATGGGCATTGTATGCTGATTCAAATAGCTTTGGGTTGCTGTCTTTTGCGGCGGCATTGTTACTGCCTTTCTCATGGCGTTCCGTGTCAAGTACGCTCTCATCCTTGGTATCGCTCTTGTTTCTGTCCTGTCATGGCCGTATGTTCTCCTCTCTTCCTCTCAACTTTAACCTAACAAGCCCACAGTCGCAACACTCCCATCACATACTTCCCTCACACTGACGAAGGAGACTCCCGCTTCGACTTCTTCAGCCAAGTCGTCGTTTGGCACCCGATTGAAAGAACTCTGAACCAACTCGACTGGTCCTTTGGTGGGTCAGCCTCCCAGTTCGCTCTCGCTCTCTTCACCTTCCTCTATGTCGACATTATCGATGCTACCGCTACACTCTACTCCATGGTCCGCTTCTGTGGTGTTGTGAACCCTCGCGACGGTGACTTTCCTCGCTCAACTCTTGCGTATTGCACTGATGCTTTCTTCATCTCGATCGGTGCTTTGTTGGGCAGCTCACCTGTTACGGCTTTCATTGAGAGTGGTGCAGGTATTGCTGAGGGTGGAAGAACTGGATTGACTGCCATAACCACTGGATTCTGTTTCATTGCTGCTGTGTTCTTTGCGCCCATCTTTGCATCTGTCCCACCTTGGGCAACTGGCTGCACTCTCATTCTGGTAAGTCTGATTGAGATTCTTGCGGGTGTATGGCCATGTCTAACACGATATTTAGGTCGGTTGTATGATGATTCGTCAAATCACCCAGATTAACTGGCGATATATCGGCGATATTCTGCCTTCTTTTGTTGTCATGACATTCATCCCTTTCAGCTACAGTGTAGCCTACGGTCTCATCGCGTAAGTATTGCCTTCTCTTACCAGTACTCCTACTAACAGTTTTCAGGGGTGTATTCGTCTATGCAGTTCTCAACACTCTCATCGCTATCACTGTCTTTGTTACTAGGGGCCACCTCGAGCCTCGCGAGTACGACCTCAAGGAATACTGGACCTGGAAGGGGTCGGGCCGCGCTCCATGGTTCATTCGCGCGTTCCGTTACGGACGAAACATTGAAACTGAGAATGATGAAGACCAACCAGGTGATCCTGGTCACGCCATGAGGGACCTCGACTTTGTCAATCGTCGTGAGCATAGCAGCTCCAGGACTGCTTCCACCGGCAAGGAAGATCAACCTACGTCGCCTTCCAATGAACAATGGGAGCGTTGATTGGGCGACAGGGCACGCTCGCACATGACACTTTCTATTCGCTGTATCAATCGTTTTTTAAGAGGTGCTATTTCGTTCTTAGATTGTGTGGACAATGTTTGCTTCTGGATGAGGACAGTAGAGAGGGCTAGTATCCCCCTCAGAACAGTATATACTAATGCAGTCTGATACCAGCGAGATCAGAGAGAGGATGGAGGGGAAACTGCCAATTAGGAGGGGCAAGATACTGAAATGTCAAATGTCATGTAGTAACGTATACGATCTAATGAGCCATAAACATCGTGCCAATGCAAGTGGAAAGTCAACGGACATACAATACAACAGGAGATATCGTTATCTGTATATGTCCTCTCAATCGAAGCATCAGTTATCGGTATGGTAGGCCTGGTATCATGGAACATCTGCTCACACATTTTAGTCGTAGAACCTGGTATCTCTATATCCTCCATGACCTTCATTAGACATTTCAAGCTCCCATATCAACATCGCCATCGCCATCACCACCTCTAGCTCGACTTCTCATAGCCTGCTCCGCATTCTTCCTTCTCTCCAGACTCTCCTGCACCCACTTCTCAACGGCAGCATCGCCACCCTCAGCGATCTTACTACGCATTACCCCCTTCATTACCTCACCCGCAAAGCCCACAAAGTTATGTCTTCGCAAAGCATTCTCAAACATCCAGTCCCTTCGCTTGCGCTCTTCTCTTGCTAGCAGTTCCTCATCGCCAAAGTCGCGCGCACGCTGTCGTAGGTCTCGGCACATAGCGAGGAGATTAAATCGGATCTCGGTGGCATCGTATCGCGCAATGCGGCGCTGGAGAACGTCGACTACCTTGGTGGCAAAGTCTTCAGACCTACAAGGACCGTGGGAGATGGGCGCCGGTTGCAGACCATCGAGCTCATAGAGTGTACCATTGATAGGTGTGTAGGCGATGAAATGGAATGCGTCCTCTGCCTCTGCGCCGGTCTTGTCCGTCTCGTCGGCAAAAGGACTGCTACGAGCAAAGCTGTTGTGAACCTCGCGGATAAGGTCAGAGTTGCTCAGCGCCTCACCGCGAAACTCAGGCGGCAACACCATGGTAAATTCTCTGAACTCTCCAAGCTTTTCGCCTATTTCGACATCGTTCGTCTTGTTGAGCAGTACACTCAATAGAGCTTGTGTGGCGCATGCATTCTGAATCGTCTGCGCGGCGAAGAAGATGTTTTCGGAGGCAGCATGGTCGAACGAGCCGTCGCGGGGTCCTTCAGGTGTTGCATATGGTTGATCGGTCGGATACTTGAAAAGGAAGATCACGCCATAGACGGGCTGTAAGGAAAGAAGCTCGGAAGGGTCGAGTGTGAGGAGTTCTTCGAATTGAACGTCCTTAACGCCAAGATTCTCGACGAGGGAGGTAAAGACGCCCTAACAGCTCCGAGTCAGCTCCAAAACTTGAACAATTCACACAACCGCAATTTAGCATACCGCATCGGACTCAACTATAGGATTTCAAGTCAGTATATCGGTGAATATCATACGTAGAAGAGGGAACTAACTGGTATTCCATCCACCACTCATGGTTGCGACAAGTCTACTGTCGCCCAGCAACCTTGAGCTACAAGTCGAGGTTTTGTTTCAAGAGTCCAAGAAGGAAAAATATCTTGGCTCAGATAAAAGGTATACAGCTTAATATTTAGCCGGCGAGGAGTCTTTGCGGCGGTGTGAAGTTGTTGAGAGGGTATGAAACTAGAAGCTTCAAAAGCAAACGACTGAGCTTGAAGCCACTCGCACGACGCTGATATCATCTACTGCTGATAAGATAAGAAAAGCCAGAGGCAGCAACAAGCTACGACATCATCTCAAATACCCACGTCACGCCCCAGGTGACAGAAGAAAAGCCGGTCCCATAACGGATTTTTAAGATATTGATGTGAATTAGAAGAAAGATATAGGAAAGACGAATTTTTCGTATTTAGTTTCATCCAATTTTACTTAATTTTTTTACCCAAGGTACAGTATGTTGGGTAGTATTTTAACAACAACCTATGTATAGGAAAACTGGTCATGTCTTGCATCACTCCCAGCCATCTCGAGACATTAGACTAACACTTACGGAGTAGAGCTATTTGACTAGATTTATGCGTACAAGTAAATTATTCATTACTCTCAAATGTATCTCATCTTAAAATTGTACATTTCCGCAACAAATCTGGGGGGTATTAGGGCACGCATTGCTTCCTTCTCCGCTTCAGCATCTGATCTCTATCAAGGTCACCAAATCATCCATGCCAAACAACGCAAGGGCCTGCGCCCAACTTTATTCTGCGGTGAAGCTTTTCGTTAGAAGAAAAATGCAAGAAATGTGAAGGAACATAGAACAAAAGAGAAACACCGTCAACTCCAGTATTTTTCACCACATTCCAACGCTTGACATATGCAGCGCTGGCCTAAACTTTTCCACTCATCCCACATCTCGCTTTAATGCATGCAACACATTTCAACCAAATAAATGATTATCATAAGAGAAAACGCCTACAATGGGATAAGCTGTTCCCTGGCTGGCTCGTTCCGCTGGTTATCTTCCTGAACTCCTTGTTCTGACTGCAGTTCTTCATAATGCTCTGTTGACCTCTGTGTACTGTTTTGACCTGGGTCGGTACTGGTGGTCACCTCTTCACCAACATTCTCAGCATGTTCCTCATTCTCATGACTTTCTTCGTTTTGAACTGCCGCTGCCGCCGCCGCAGCTTCGGCCTCTCTCTCCTCGGCTTCTCTGCGCTCTCTCTCAGCTCGTGCAGCTGCTTCCAGATTGGCGATATGCCTTTCTGCAACTCCTGGTGCGATGCTGGCCAGAAACAAGAGGCCAGCTCTCTCCACACGTCTGATTTGCGACAAGAACCAGTTCTCCGGGCCTTGGTGTTGAGCTACGAGCCGGCGTGCCATTTCGGTGGGATCGGGATCTTGTCTAGGCTGCTGATTCTGCTGCTCTGCTCCCACAACAGCCTGGCGATGTCTAGGCTCAGCAGGTATTAGATTTTCGAGGTGTCGCCCCAAAGGTTGCCAAACATGATCCGGAATATTGTTAAATATTCCAGTGCTAAGCAAGAAGATGAGCACAGCAATAACAATAATGGTCAACCATCTAGACCAACTTGCATTAGGAGATGTGAAGAACCAGACAAATAGAGCCAGCCGGAACAGGAGCCAGATTTGTGGCCATAACTGCATAAGGAGAGGGGGAAGCGCCGCCATGGGTGGGTTTCCTCGATGCATCAGGGGGGCCATAATAGCCGCAGGGTCTGGTTCCTGCGCCTGGTTCTGGCCTAGGGCTTGGGCTGGGTGTGCTGGCTGCTGCTGTGGAGCAAGGTTCTGGACTTGCGGCTGAAAAGGCTGAGGAGGTTGAGGCGGTTGTAGGTTTAGAGGCTGCCCTTGTGCCTGGATTTGGGGCATAGGTTGCGGTGCGGCGTGGGACCGGGGGTGGTGATGGTGATGATGATGAGGAGGATGGTGATGATGGTGATGATGTCTCGCCCTCAATTGACTTTGAGCATCGAGGGCCGCACTACTGAGGGCGGCGGCTTGTCTAAGGTGAGGTAAACTCGTATGAGTTCGCAGTCGCGGGGTGATGTACGTTTCGGAGCTAGCATTGTTTAATAGCAAAGCTCTTGGTCCTTCAGGCGATGAGAGAATATACACCTCAGGCCCTTGCCTCACTTGGGAACTTCCCGGCGCTGCAGTGGTAGTGAGTCGGTTAAGAGACGAATCAGGGGTTCCACGACCACTGCCGCCCATGGATTGGGGCAAGGACCGCATGGACGCCGTCAATCCGGGTTGAGGTCGGTTATGATGGGAAGTGTTCGAAGCGCTTCGTTGCATTGCGCTGGCCATGGCCGATGTAGCTTGGTTGATATCAGCGTTTCGAAAAAGGTTCTGTACATCAGCCGGGGACATGGAGCCACTGGCGCCAGCATTGCCCGGTTGCCCAGGTACCATAGCCCGAATCACAGTCTCGAATTGGTACGTGTTCCCGTTAGGTCCAATATGTTCACGGTAAATGGTGTGGCCTGGAGCTGGACTCGCTCGACCACTATTGTTTCCTCCAGTGTTTCCAGCGTTATTGGGATCACCAACACCGCGCATCCCCATCTGAGCTCTCGTTCGTTGGTTCTGGTTGAGAGCTCTAGCCATGGCCTCTCGTTGAATGCTGTTCAGCCACTGGGTCATGTTCTGATGTTGATGTTGAAAGGCGGCAGCTTGCTCGGGAGTATGAGAAGGCGAAGGGGACGGCATGCGCGGTTGAGGAAACGGGTTGGATGTTGGGGGCATCGGGTTACGCCAGGCAAGTCCTGGTGGCATCTGGTACCCAAAAGCTTGGCCTTGAGGGTGCTGAGGTTGAGGACGTGGAGGGTGCGTTGGTGGTGCAGAAGCGGTCGGGCTGGGACCTCGCGCAGGCACGGGCGCAGGAACAGGAGCGGCGAGGGACGGTGGCGCAGAGGGCGCATTAGGAGTTGAAGACGGGTTATCGGTCATGTCGCGAACGACAAGATGAATTGTCTGCTGTTCGGAAGTACTAATCTGTATGCATGACAAGCCTTCTAGTTAGCATGTTGCAAATTACATACGCATCACTACTCAGAAGTCACGTACCACATCAGCACCGAAGATATCAACCAATGTATCCGATTCACGAACGATCGCGCGTCCCCTATGGATCAATCGTTGATGGTCATCGGGGGGGCGTAAAGGAAGAGTCTGGCGAATCTTGTCCTTGAGCTGTTTGATCGTAGTATTCGCAGGAAGGTTAGGGAAGAGTAGTGGTCGATTTACCCCAACAGACGGTGACAGGACCTGCAGGTTGACAGTCTGTTGGTCGGTCGTTGACGTTGAGGCGTTAGATGGTCCATCATCTTCGGGACGAGCAGCGGAAGGCATGGAAGCCATGATAATCAAGTTGATAGCATGCCACTCCCAAGTAGGTAAGCTAAGGGAGGATGAAGTGGCCCGAAGTGTCGGGTCAAGGAACGGCGACGAAGAAAAGGAGAGGTGAGATCGTCGTCAATGAACCATAGATCTAGGAACATATATCGGCAATCGACAACATGGGGTTTCGCCTCTTCCAGTCGTGGCTATCGATCTACGAGAGCTCGCGTGTTGGAAGAAAGCACCGGCTCGTTAACTGACGTCGGTTGTGTCGTCTTACTAACACTAAACGGGTGGCATGTCCAAGGGAGAGTCTGACGAAAGATATGAAAGAGATGACAATATGCGACGGCTGGCAGGCAATACAAATTATGTACCAAAGTGGTGAAGAGAATATCTTGCAGTGATTCGCTATGGAATGGGTGAGATTCTGTGAATGAACGTAGAAAATGTAGTGAAGTTAGTTGAGGTTCATCAACAAGACAACCTGGAAGACAAACGACAATGGTCAGGGTGGCCTTTTGCCTTTTGGGGCCAAATTCAGGTAAGCTCAGGCACACCTCGCCTTAGCCTGCGACAACGGGAAAGCCCACAGTTGCGGTGTCGGTACTATACGCTGAGATCGGGTCGTTGGAGCATAGTTTTGATTGGTTGATTTGTTGAGAGCCCCTGTTCTGCCCGTAATGTAATGTTCATCCCTTTCTACTCTACAAACCCATCATCATCTCCCTCGGCGGTCGGCGTCTTTTACTTCCGAGAGCTGCCCGCAGCCCACCACAGCCTGGGCCAGACAGAGAATGGAAGCTGTGTCTTGGCTGTGTGTGGCTAACAATCTTGAGCAGCCGCAATCCATCGTCATCGTTGGTTTTGACGTCAACATCCATCGAAAAAAAGGGTCCTGTCCTTTTTGAGAGACTTCAACTGCCTCTCTTCTATCGCCAACTCTACGCAACTGTATAAAAGGCAACAGGGCAGCGTTCAATCGCTGTCTCTCTCCATTGCCCGCTATGGCTCCGACCCTTGGGCCTGGCTCCTCCAAGCTCGGTAGTCACATGCTCCGCAACTCGTTCTACTCCCACGGTCGTGGGACAAATTGTTACTTGCCAACTGCCTCGCGACACATGTTTTTGGCCTCAACGAGATCGCGATGCCTATCACGGCCTTCGGTCTCTTCAATTCGAACCTTCGCCTCCAATTCGGGCAAGAGACCAAGATTTTCCCAGCGCCTCGGCGAGGCCATGCGAAACACCAAAATTCAATGGTACCAGATCCCTGTCGGTCTAGGTATTGGGTTTCTCGGTCTCGTCCAGTTTTATAAGGTCTCTTCTCGTGAGAAGGAGAGACTCGAAAATGAAGATGGGCTGGAAGGTTCTAGGGCACCTAAAAAGCGCGCCAGAGTTCGCCCTGATGGTCCTTGGTATGTCAATTGATTATGCCCCTATTCCCATGTCAATGCTAACTCAATGCCAGGCAAGTCCAAGTGATGTCAACTCTACCCCTAAAGGCTATCTCTAGACTTTGGGGACGGTTCAATGAACTAACTATTCCTTACTACCTTCGAGTTCCCGGTTTCAAACTTTACTCCTGGATTTTCGGTGTCAAGTCTGTTCCCTCCATCAACCCCTCGAAGCCATTTTGCTAACAATGGCAGCCTCGACGAAGTTGCCGAACCCGATCTCCACGTCTATCCCAACCTCGCAGCCTTTTTCTACCGCACACTTAAGCCCGGTGCTCGACCACTCGATGAGGATCCTCACACTCTCATCTGCCCTTCCGACGGCAAAGTCCTTCAGTATGGCCAAATCCAAGGCAATGACATTGAGCAGGTTAAGGGTATGACTTACACTATCGATGCTCTCCTTGGAAAGAACACCCCTGCTCCAAGCATTTCTGGTACTTCAGGCACCTCAACTCCTGCAACAAGCTTAGGCGATGTGTCAGAGGAGGAATCGCTTGTTAAGCGAGACGAGGAGTTTGCTCAAGTCAATGGCATTTCATACACTCTTCCCGATCTTCTCTCCGGTGCTGGAAAGCAGACCCCTTCAGCAAAGGACGAGTCTATGCCCGCATCTCCTGGTACAGTCTCTGAGGTTCGTGCCGAACTGGCTCTCGGTGAGCGACCTTGGTACGATCTTGTGTCTCCTGACAAGACTACATCCCTCTACTACGCAGTTATCTACTTGGCTCCCGGCGACTATCACCGCTTTCACTCTCCTACTAACTGGGTTGTTGACCGCCGGCGCCACTTTGCAGGGGAATTATACAGCGTGTCTCCATATCTTCAGCGAACCCTACCTGGCCTCTTCACCCTCAATGAGCGCGTGGTTCTCCTAGGACGCTGGCGCTGGGGCTTTTTCAGTTATGTCCCAGTCGGCGCTACCAATGTTGGCTCCATTGTTATCAACTTTGATAAGGAACTCCGAACCAACAGCTTGTTGACCGACACGGCAGCAGACCGTGCAGCGGAGGAGGCAGCCCGCAGGGGTGAAGTGTACCATGGATTTGCTGAAGCAACATATGAAGCAGCCAGCCCCGTTCTGCGGGGTCATGCCCTCCGACGCGGTGAGGAAATGGGCGGTTTCCAGCTGGGTAGTACCATCGTACTCGTGTTTGAGGCACCTTCAGGCAGAACAGATGAGAACAATAGACATGTCGGTTGGGAATGGGCTGTTCAGAAGGGACAGAAGGTGAAAATGGGACAGGCCCTGGGACGAGTCATTGAGTGAGCGCGGAATGGTCGTGATGAGTTTAAGAGCCGATTTGAGCGTTTGGATATTGCAAGATATATATATTTGTATACTACCATATATGGTGTCACGTTTAATGAAGCATCTCTCAAAATTCACTTTGGTATTCTTAGCTGCCGTGGATCATTCTGGAAGATAATATAGCATGGGTTGCAGGTGGTAGATACGCAGCCTACATGGATGTTCAAGTGTCGGTCAGGATTAGAAATACAACGTCAATGCAAATGCTTGTAGATGTAATTGGTAGGTTTGCAATTAAAAGAACATGTTCTAATTGTAGCTCGCTAAAAATGCAGTTTTCTGTGCCAATTCTCATTGACGTTTCTCATGCTCTCATATAATACTTTTAAGCGCCAAAGACCTTGACACGCTCCTCAAGAGGAGCATAGTCCTTAGGAGCGGCCTCGCCAGTCTTGCCACCAAAGACAAGCTGGGCGTTGAGGGTCCAGGTAGATGGGACCTTCCAGGTCTCAGCAACCTTCTCATCGATCAGAGGGTTGTAGTGCTGGAGGTTGGCGCCAAGACCCTCAGCCTCGAGAGCAGTCCAGAGGAGGTATTGCTGCATACCAACAGACTGAACAGCCCAGGGAGGGAATCGATCAGCGTAGATGGCGAACTTGGTCTGCGTGGCCTCGACAGCGGTGTTGTCGACGTAGAAGAGGGCAGTTCCGGCAGCGGCCTTGAAGCCAGAGATGCGCTTGGCAGTACCCTCCCATGTCTCGGCGGGGACGATAGCCTTGAGGGTATCGGCAGTGATGTCCCAGAGCTTGTCGTGCTCAGCGCCATAGAGGACGACAACACGGTTGGATTGGGAGTTGAAGGATGAAGGGGTCTCAAGGGTGGTTTGGTTGACGATCTCGGTGATGCGCTGGGTGGTGATGGGGAGGTTCTTGGAGAGGGTGTAGACGGAGCGGCGGTTCTTGGCCAGCTCGATGAGGGCGTTGGCAGAGAGTTTAGCGGCCATTGTGAATATATGAGGTTATGTTGGTCGTAGGTGAGTGTAGGTTGTAGATGTAAGTGGTGTAAGTGATATAAGCTGAGACTGATGATGAACTGAATGGACAGACAACACGGGAAAACTAGAGGAATATATACGAAAGGCCTCAAACACTTAACGAACACTGTATCAAAGTTACGGCCCCGCCAATACCGACCCCTCCTCTCCATTGTCCATTCGTAAAGAGCAAAAACACATCAGACCCTGCCAACTTTTCGCAATCGCCAAGCTCCACTGACTAATGCAGCACCGGGATTGCATCAGTAAGGGAAAAAAAAAAGGGTCTGTGTACCTGTCTAGTTGGTTTGTCAGCCACCCATCCCACTAACTAATTCCTTCTCGCGCGCGCTAGACTCTTGACATCTTTCCGAACGATTCCTACCGGATATACAGATAATAAATGAGGTTAGCTTCCGAAGTTACCCTAAATTCAGCCTTGATTGACTTATGCTTCATTTTACTAAATAGAGATTATTATTCGGATGAATACTATGATCATAAGACTACGATCTACCTGAAGTTCTCTATTTGTCACTCTTGAACTCCGTGTTTGTTGTTCCTTGTCATCCATAATCCATACATAACATTGTTCCCATGTCTGATAACGGGTCAAACTATCAACCCGAGACCCCGGATATATGATTCGGAACCAGACCATACAGTTCCGCTGACAAACAAATGTACCACTTTGACCTAAGCATTGAACACTTTGATCACTCCATGTAAGCAATGCATCAGCTATTCAGCTGCAAATTCTCCGAAACAATCCTAACACTCGTAAAACACGCATATACGATTCTACCGAGTCAGTGAACTTGAGAAGCGGTACCGTTCCAAAAAATGTCTCATCTGATTTTCAGGTAGTCTCCGAGTTTATTCGCGGCTAAATCCCAGACCACCCTATGATTTACAATCCCCCCGCGCGCGAGATTGATAATGATTCCGAGTACATGGACACAGAGAAACGCTGACATAACCATATTTCCACAGCGAGCAGACCCATGCAGCTGCCACATGTTAGATGCCGAACCTATCATATCTGACCAGATGCCGAAAAAGGAAATCTGACAAAGGGAGGCTGGCATTTGACAGGCTGTCAGTTGGTGAGATTTTAATTAATTGCTTGCATTCAGCTAAGTGATTGTTTATTGGTGATGAACTCAAGGGAGCAACTAGCAAATGAGGTCGAGGACCCTAAAAACGAGCCAAATCAAGTATACCAAGACGCGAGGTAGATTGTAAAAGCCACATCACCAGAACCTCAAGTTATAGATCAATGTTTCTTAATGATTATAAATTCATTTCTCGGCGAGGATAGAGCAAGCTCTTTGTCA
Organism: Fusarium burgessii; assembly: GCA_002980515.1. Lineage (NCBI taxonomy): Eukaryota > Fungi > Ascomycota > Sordariomycetes > Hypocreales > Nectriaceae > Fusarium > Fusarium burgessii. Next base: position 50,486 of record PVQA01000032.1, on the reverse strand, counting down.
ATCCTATCTCGTCCAGACCGCTGCCGAGGGTATTTTGGTAGAAGAAATAGTAGCACTATGCAGACTGCCACCTTATGCTTTAAACTCCAGTAACGCCGTTACCATGCCCTGCCCAATGCTCCTCATGTCTCGAATCAGAGAATGTCATATGCCGTCCTTCTCGCATGCGACCATCCAGCTTGCGCCGGTTTGCAACTTTTCCCTTTTTGTTACAATGATCTTCCCATGATTCTTCCTCAATAAAAACAAACGTTATCCAAAACTTATCAATCGATTCACCCGAAAAGTCGCAGGGTAGAACATCTACCATGTCTCGGAAATGTATTTCCCCTCTTCCTTCTTGAGCTTCCAGAAGTTGCGGGCCTCCTCGCGCTCAAGGTTACCCTTCTCCATGGCAACGTCGCAGAGAGCCTCTTCAACACCCTCACCCATGCCCTTGCTGCTTCCGCATACAAAGATGCGACCATCCAGAGAGTTGATGATGTACCAGACTAGATCAGACTGGTTGATAACCTCTTCTTGAACATACTTGCCGGTACCCACTCGGCTCTGGACGACGCGCTTCACTTCCTCCTCGTGAACACCCCACTCACCGCTGTAGATCTCATCTACCAGCGAGTCTCGGATACCCTGGAGGACCCAGACCTTGTTGGCACAGTTGGCCTGCTTGAGGCGGCGCTGGACGAATCCACGGAAGGGAGCAATACCAACCCCAGCACCGATGAGGAGCATAGGGCCATCCGAGTTGAATTGCTTAGCCAGAGGGTTGGCCATCAGACCCTTGAACATGGGAATAAAGATTTGAGGGGCTCGTTCACCAGCAGCTTGAGCTCTCATGAACTTGTGGGCCTGTCGCTCAAAGAATCCAGATCCAACACCAGCACGGCAGCCACGTCGCCAATCCATAGAATCATGCACTGTGACGGCAATCTCAATCAAACGGCGCTGAGCATGCTCTCGGAGGGTATACGATTCTGTGGGGTCGTTGGAGAGAGAGTAAAATCGTGGCATGAGCTGAGCTTGGACGGAGAGAAGCTGGTCCATAGGAGGGTGAGAACTGGGGAAAGCGTTAAGAATCTGTGAAAGAGTGACATGAGGGCCACCACGGAAGTCAGAGAAGATACTAGCGCCCTCGTTCGAGCAGAGATACATGAGGATCTTCTTCTCATTGGGAGCAGTGGCGTGCTCAGCAATCACGCGGAGGAGCTCCTTGGTTGGGGCGTAAGACTGAATGTCGGTGGTCCATGTGAGAAGCTCGCGGCGTGTGGTGATGAGCTCACGAGGCTTATCATCACCCCACACAGTAGGCCAGCGGCCCTTAGTAGTCTTCATGAGGACAGGCTTATCACGCTGGAAACGTGGGATCATGAGAGCATCGAGAATCTCATCGACCGAAATCTCATCGTTGGGGGCCATGACACCAATGGCACCACCAACCTTGAAGTCAAAAACCTCCTCAGGAGGGTAGTCGGTAATGTCGAGATCGAAGTGGAAGGTTCTCTTCTCGGCGCCAGGCTTGGTGAGTTCACGAGTGTTGTGGATCCTGGCTGGGTAGACATTGTGGGGAGGATGAGGCTGAACAAAGCGAGGAGGTTGAATTGAGGTATCGACACCCTCGTAACCAGGTCCGGGAACGAGATAGTTGTTCTTGGAAGAAGAGGACGAAGCCTCAGAGTCGAAGCCGAGAGAAATGGCAGAGTCGGATGGTGAGGATGCCGGTCGAGGAATTGAGGTGAAAAACACAGTTTGCTCGGGCATATCGATAATGCCTGTCAAGTTGGCGGGAATGTTCTCAAGTCTTAGACCAAGGGACTTGAAAGCATCGTTGTCAGGCATAGTAACTTCCTCATACTCTACATTATTTCGGTCACCCATGCAGCAAGCGCCACCACAGCAGCGATCCATATACTCAGCTGGTGTCTCACCAGTGATTCGCTGAATGTCCCTGGCATTCTGGGCAATCAGCCGTGTAGATGCACGACGGCGACGCTCGAGAGGGATGACGGGCTCATCTTCTTGTGAGTCGGAATCGTCAGAATAGGTCAATGAGGGCGCAATCGAAGGAGCACCCTCAGCCATGATCAGTTCGGGATGAGGTGGAGCGGCGGGGTTGACGATGCCGTCAATTCGAATGGCAGGAGCAGTCATGATGGGCCAAAATTGTGTTTGAACCACCCGCTGAAAGTTGTGAAGTGCCGGATGCAAGTGTTGTTGAATTGTGCTTCGAAGCAAGTAAATCGTGACGGTTTGTGTGGTGAGTTGTGTGATGTGATATGGTTCGAAAGCGACGTCAGGACGCAAAGAGCATGACGATCAAGCAACAGGGATGCAAGTGCTGTCGTCTAGAGGCGAATAGGGTGTAGATTGTAGTATTAGTAGACTCTCAGTTGCAGCAGATTGAAATGATAAGGTACTGCTAGAATGAAAGATGGTTTGCTGGTGTGTGAAAGGAAGAAGCTGAGGAAAGCTGGAGGGGGCAAAAGACTCAAATAGCACATAGCGGCCGACAGCGGGAGGTTTTAAAAAATCCAGGGAACCTGAACAAAGGCACCCCCGATGCGGGTTGGGGATATCCAGCGTGGGGCTATCAGGTCGGGCGGGCAAAGGGGGGTGTGGCCCTAGACCATGGCGCTGTAGGTACTAACTTTGTGGAAGCCAGTATTACAGGACGTCCACTATCGATTTTGGGGCCATCTGACTGACATATGATACCTACCTTACTCAAAGAGTAATTTTCAATTCATGAGCAATACATTACAGATTCAACAGAAGATACTCAAATTATGTCAACTTTGCAATCGTGTTTTCAGGTACACGCCGATAATTGGATCCCTTGCAACCCAATCACCTGGCAGTCGGGTCACCAACGACAAGCATCTCATTCTTTTCCCCAGCTCAGTGTAAACCCGAATTCGAAAGATCCCGGTCCAGGCCCCCCCAGCTACTCTCCTTACAACAGGCCACAGAATCATATCAAAGAAATGCATAGTAATTGCTTTGAGATGATGATGGAAAAAGGGGGCTTGAGAGTTTATCCAGGGTTTTGGCTAATGCTAACAAACACATAAACGAACAAAGCTCCGAAACAGGAGCATTCCCTTGTCGCAATTTCGTTATCAATCAATGCTTAATCAATCGGTCAGTGCTTTTGTTTGTCTCACCTGGTGTAAGGCAAGGTAATCTATCCATGCACCTGGGTTCAGCCATCTCCAAATTGTTTCTCCTAGCACTACAGTACGGGAAACCTTTCTCCGCATTATAATCATTATCCACATAATTATGCAGTTTTTGTTATCTTGTATCGATAGTCGGCGAAAGAGTTCCCTCTGCTTCTGTTCCATGACGGCCTATGATCTAATGCCTGCCTGCCGATCCAGTGACCGGTTTGTGCAACACTGGCCGGCTTGCACAAGTGAATTTTTGTGATTGGTTCGTTTGTTTGGGAACCACCTTTATTAATCAGCCACTTGATTGTCGATGCTTTGTCTTGACACATCAAACATCGTTAACGAATCGCAGTACTTTGTGCATATTCTTGGCATTCCCCAGCTTTTTCTTACATTATGCATCTCCAATCTCAAGATCAGATCGAAAAGCATCAATTGTTTTCTACTGTTGTGTATAACGTTTGCATAGTAAGGCTTGGTCAGTACGATAATTACCAATGATCTGATAATCTGGCGATTGAACCAATCACAGATCGAACCGAAAAGCTAGAAAATCTAGAAAAAATTCAAACTTTGGTTTAGGGTAAGATGATGACTTGCATAGAGTATCTCTGAATCGGCTTGGCCGACACCACCACTCGCTGGACACAGCCTCTCACAGTGAGATTAGCATCCCTCCTCGGGTTGCAAGAAGACTTAGGACTTTCAGGTAGAGTGACAAAATAAACCAGCCTAAGAGTCTTATAATCTCAGTATAAGCCTACCTAAGTCGTTTTGTCATCTAGGATTATGGTCCTAAGTTTTCTTAGCTCCCCTGACCCCTCAATCTTTATTTTGTTGCTGGATATTGACGGACTAGACACACACCTCATGATGAGATTATACGGAACCGTTAAATTACAGCTCAAGGGACCTGAACGGCACATTCACGTAGATCATACGAGCTGCTCAACAAGCGGATCTTTTCGGTTCATCAATCAATGCTTAGCGGTCAGGAGCTTACTATTCACGAGGCTCTGTCTGATCAAGGGTCGGGACCTTGAACCGACCACTCACTCAGGTGTTGATGCAGCCGAGTCAATGAATTAATGGCTCCAGATTTCGGGTCAGGCCATCGGAATAGAGAGATGCCGTCTATTCCCGCGATTGTGGCCTGTCATTCCCGTCCATGTCCCCCAACAACCCAGTATAACTTGTAATAATTAGGTACGATTACGATGGCCGAGGGTTTCCTAAATAGAAGAACAAGCAAAAAAGAAAGACAAAATCAGATCATTGTCAACTTGCCGGTTCAACGCAATAGCTTCCTCTCACCCATCGGTAGCCGGTCCCCAGCCGAACTCTGAAGGCCCTTGGCGGAACTCGTCCGACGGCCGAACCGAGCGTTTCCGTGGAGCCCCAAGGAAAAGGAAAGGTTGGTTGTGTCTTTTTCTTGGGCGTCTTGGATAACGGCGGCGCCCGCAGACGCTCTCTTTCTCCGTATCGTTCAGTTTGTTATCAGATTAGTTAGTACTAGAGTTTCCAAAGGGTGTTTGTCAAGTATTTCCCCCTCCTTCTCCCCGCATTGTTGATTCGTTCAAGTCCCCATTTCTGACTCTGAAATCTGAACCGATGTGTAGATGTAGATGCAACTGTTCCAATGGGGAAAGGGTAAAGTAATTGATGAGCTGTGACTGCTTCAGCCTCCCCACAATCGTACAGATCGTGACCAAGCGGCAGTGCGAGAATTCTGCGGTACATCATTCCTCATTCCCCGGCTCATTCTATCGGGAGTCGTAGTGTAACTATAACCAACTATAACCAATACTATACCTAAAGATGGGGGGTGCGTTGAGAAAGAAGTCACATGCCTGGTTTACCCCATTCTCCAACTCAATTGACTCGCCAACACCAACACTTACGGACCGTGACTTTCCATGGATTGTTTCCTCGGCTCCTCATGCCTCAACTTGAGCCTAAAAGATCAGTAAAATTAATTCTTGACACAAACTTGCTTTTCGTGACTTTTTTGTTGCTAGGACCCCCCGGGTTCCGGTTCCGGACGCTCTTTTCTCATTTTTCCATTCTTCCAAGTGGCTTGATCTGGCCAATCGGATCATTCCAACAAGTCATGGCTCTCTCAGCCTTGACCATGCGAAACAAAAAAAAAAAAGTTATCAGATTGATTGGGGCGTTATCAATCCCATCTAATCTCTGGGCCCCTTTAGATGATGAGATGCGACATGTTAATTACGAATGCCGTAATGGAACTTGACACGTATAAGCTCGCCGATCTCGGAACTACTCGAACAGAACAGTTTGACTTCTTTTCAAGCTATATGATATGCCTGCTAATGCCCAATGTACCCACCGCCTATTGTTGTTGGGTTGCTTCGCTGGCTCTTTGACGCATCTCATGCTGCATGCTAAAGCCTTGTGGCATTCACGTGTATAGCTTACAGAGGACGCAGTAAGACAACACTCCTCCCTGCTGAGTGTGCTGGTCTGTGCCAACATTGACCTCCTTTTAATTCCATGTTCTCAGCCAGGGCAGCATCTTCAGGGATACGATCCCTTTCACCGACAAAACCTGATATCACTTTGTTCAGGAAACTTGTTCAAACAGGGATGGAAATAACATTGCTTTTCTTGAAATTTGTTGACATTGGGACTTGTCCCACTGTGGAAAAGTAGACACCATCTTCAGCCCTGACCCAGCTCGATGGGTCAGAGTCGGACAGCAAGCCACAATCTGATAAGATGGAAAGGAATTTTACCTCTGCGGGGAGGGGGACTGCCAAGTACCGCCCCCTTCACTAGACAGGGGTATCTGTTGTTACATTCGATCGCTTCAATGTTCTTCGATGTCTTCCTCACTCCCCTTTGCCCGTGCTTAGGACGAGCAATATACTTACCTGCATGACGAGTGTCATTTCCTGAAAGGATCCTCGTCAAAAGTTTACAGTATTCAACAAACTGACCCGGCTCGCCGGTCCTTGACTCTCTCCTGATGCCGAGGTCAATGCTCATTTACCAAACCTGGAAATCCATCTGATGGACCCGGGCTTGCCCGTCGTCACTCTGCTGTCTTTCCAACTTCTGCCGCTGTTGTTGCCGTTTCGCTGCCGATATCTTGGTCGCCATGGTTTGCTGTTCCTCGTACTCGCTGGCATCCATGTATGCCAACTTGATGCGAATTCTTCCGACCATCGCCCCATTGCAACTTAGACTTTGCCATGTTCCAAGCTCTGGCAGTTGTCCCCTTAATACAAGCTCACAGAGATCAACATGCAGCTCGCCAATGAGCTGAAGCATCTGCGCTCCCCACACAGAAACTCTCAAATGGTAGTACATTGGCGAATCATGTACTTCAAACCGAAAGTCCTCGTTCCTAGACCAATCTCAGCAACAAATTCATTCTTATTTCTCAAGCTATGGGTCGTAGGGTAGATTCCGACTCGCTCCAGGAGAGATGACAGCGCATAGTTGGAGCACATCTACTGAAGCATGGTCGACATATCATTCTACTTACCAGATTGGTTTTGGTGTTGCCCTCTTGGTCGGCTGACTTTGTTGAACATCGTATCCATACCAGAGTACGCAAGTGTGTCCGATTTTGCCGTTATTCAGATCTGCTTCACCAACTGACACTACTAGACGGTTTGATCTGCGGGCCTTCGAATCTGACCCCTGTTTGGGATTGAAACGCGTGTTGACTGGTATAGAAGTTGGCCTATCGGGACCCAAAAGCTCAGTTGATGACAGCTTGTTTCTTCTCTTACTCGCTAGTGCCTGGCTAGCCAGGGAACCCATGGTTCCGTCTATGGGTAATCGATTATGCCTCAATGCCACTCCTAGGCTCGCAGGTCTTGAAAGACAGGAATCATATCCGGAATCCAGGCTACCGTGACCCGACACTGATCTTGGCGGAGAAACGCAATCAAAGGAATCGCTTGCCTTGTCACCGGTCGCTTGTTTGGTAATGGGGATTGGCGTGGCCGCTCCCTCCTTTACCATATCCACCGACAATAGGTTACGGGACTTGATGTAGCCCACAAACTGAGTTGCTGGATGTTCTGGCAATAAGTCCCATAGAACAACTGGAACAGAAAGCAGCAGAAGAGTTGAATAACTGCGGTAGACAGACTCTACGCTCACATGGGTTGCCAAGAGTGGGAACTGCTTCAGCCATCGAGCGCAGCTCGCGGCATCAAAGACTTGTTCTTCCTCTAGTGAAATTGTGAGAAGAACATGCGGCGCCGCTCGCTGTCCCTTTGCACCCACAGCCAACAAAGCTTGGATACGGTCTTCAGCTGAGACATAATTATCTGACTGCACCCTTTCCGAGAGACTCCTGAGATCAGACTCAGGTATTGCTCGGGATGATGACACTGAGCCAGATTCTTCTTCAAACATCCGACCCAGCGTGATGGAAGCAGTGTGTGGATCAGATGTTGAGAGAATGTAAGCAGGCGTCTTCCTCGACTCGATCAGCCTGCCTTGTGAGGATCGATCAGGCTGTGCGTGCTTGAGTCGATACAGTATCTCGCTATGCAGCATCGCTGCTGAAAAGGGGAGCTGTGAAGCCCATTCTTTCAACACCTCAATCAACGTGTGGGTGAATGACTGCGCGCCTGGGCGAGGCGTCCATGTCTCAAAACCACAAGCAGCGATGGTCTCTTTGATGTTTGTAGGCCGCTCAGTCAATGGGGCAGCACTTGCACCAGCACAGCAGTCGAGGAGCAACAGGACATCGCACTTAGCCATCTCGAAAAGGGTTTGGATGGCAGACCACTCAACAGTAGCATAGCTTTTATCACCCTTACTGCCAAGAGGTTAAGTCAGCTTGAGCTAGATAGGGAGAACACTGCTCGTACCAAGACCAGGTCGACTGCCTGGCTTTGTTGATTACCCCATGACCACCGTAGTAGACGATAAGAAGGGCATCTTCGTTTTCATGTTCCTCAACAAAGCTCAACACTTTATGATTGAGCTTGCGATGAGAGTTCTGGGTGGGGATGAGGAACTTGTCGGTTGTGAAGCCGTATAGGTTATGGAAGACCCTTCGTAGCTCATTGAGCTCCCAGTCAACTTCGAGTTCGTCTTCTTCCCATCTTATGAGAAGAACTTGAACTTCGGTGTATCGAGAGTATGCAGAGTTGGGAAACGCCCTTTTGGCGGCCTGGTCCCTGTTAGCACCCGTGGAGACATATGATTGACAGCATTTACCGATTGAAGATCCTCGACAAATTGCTCAAAGTTGCTCATGTGATGCTGCGACTTTGTCGTATCGTGAGTTGAAAGTGGTGGTAAGCAGCCATTGGAAGCAAGGGATATGGAAGTATGGGAAGATGCATCAGACGCCTGCTTTTCGGAGTAAGAAGTTGACCTTTGGTATACCAAGGTTGTGATACTTACTACAAACGGACTCGATGAACCACCGCTTGTTGAGCTCTGAAAGCCGTCAAACTTGGCCCCAAGTCCTTGGAAGTCTGCCATTTTGAAGTACACAGGATAAGGGCATGCCAGGAATCATTGAAAGCGAGAGATGTTGATGTATTGCAGAGTAGGCTGAGGCCGAGTGGACGCGATATCTGGTATATAAATCAAGAGAGCTTGGCAGGTATACAAACAACTATCACCTCATATCTCGCAACCCCCTCCCTTAATCAGAGTGAAAATTTTTTCCATTGTGCAGTTGGCTCCCTCGTTCTGATGTCGATCATGTTCGCATGCTGGCTGAATGCCGCCCGGTTGGCTTTACAACTATCAATATGGCTGCGGCTGCCTCGTCCGAAATGAGTTGATTGCTGGCAAGGCAGCCGCATGGAATAGATAAACTGTGATCAGCCAAACAGAAAGCAAACCGTATCCCCAAGATCAGGGTTCCTGAAGAATGACGTGAAAACCTTTCAACAACGGGCGTCTGGGGTAAGCATTGCTTATCATGATTGGTTCTTGGAGCACTGCCTGCTGCTGAAGATGCAAGTAGAACTAGGAACTGTGTGGGGGGACGGCACGGAAGAGGAGGAGCGGAGCGGATCGCAGAAACATTTATATTGGACGGGCGAACCATTCGTTATTAATTGTAATGGTTTGTGTAGCCATGTATCCTGCTTGATTTGGTAAAGACGCCTTATCTTGTCTAGCTTGCGTAGCAACAGTTGGTTGCAAGTCGTGTAACTGGATCTGATCTATCGCTTGAAAGATGCTGACATGGACTCGACGAGGCTGACTGACTGATACGATGAAAAATTTTCATCTGCAAAATCCTTGGAAACGCAAACTTGAGCCCGCTAAGTTATGAGCTGAATGAGCGGAGGACGACAAAGACTTGTTCCATACAAGTTTGAATTCGTGCTTCATGGTCCAAGTTGATGCTCCCTTATGGATACATGGCAACAGATAAAGAGCCATAAAACTCAGTAGCAACGACTCGGCAATTGAGACAAAACTTTGCTTGTCACATTGGCATTGGAACAATGCTTGGGGCAAGTAAGACTTTATAAATAATCGAGGTTTCATAGGTGGGTAGGCTATTATCAGCGAACTTGATTACCATCAGGGCGGGTAGTCGGCAAAGAGACTAAATTCAGGAGATATCTTGGCTTAATAATCGGAGGTCATGATACCGTACCATCAAACATGTCGGAGAAATATTTTTCGGGTTCTCGTGAGACATCGAAAGAAACAGCACTTGAAGCGTGGAGTTGATGACTGGATAGTGCCTATTGCCCTATCAAACACGTCGGTAACAGATATGTAACACCAGATACCCCAGAGTTGCCTCGTCTCAGTATCGAGCTGAGGCGAAGCGAATTAAAGGGCATCGCATCGAAGACTTAGGTTTGCGCCGAAGACAGATGCAGATTCAAAATTGAATCCGTATTTTGAATCAGGGATGTTGTGATACAAAGGAAAAATAGAAAAGCGATCGAGTGTTAGATAGAGATGGTCTAAGATGCAAATAGAGAAATGTCGTTGGCTGTAAGGCAGATCGAAATATCCTAGAGGCGCAAGGACCCGACGGAACTTGATGTTTCCGTCGCTGGTTAGCGACGCTAGCGAGTGGAAGTCCCGACATCCGAGAGGCTAGGGCCATTCCCGGCCTCTCTCATCGCAGCAATGTAATTGATGACTGCCACTGAAGTTGATGTGATGAGCTGCAAGTTACTGCAAGCCAACAGAACTACCTAGTAGCTTTCAGTTGGGTATATACTTCATTGAAGAGATCAGAGGGGAGAGACTCGGAGAGAAAGAAGAGTATATCCGTAGGTATGATAAAAGACCATCAATTGAGATGTAAGTGAAGATCGTCAATGGCACTTGATCGCTCATCTCATTCCATTCTTCAACAACGACGATCGCAAAAGACGGACGGACAAATTCCATCCACATGAGCGAGAGTCTCCAATTTATTAGAGACAAATTCGTATTTTACGCCACGATAGAGTAGAAAAGTATCACACGCTACTATAGTCTGGTACCCAGCGTCAGACTAACACTCGGAAATGCCACATCCCGAGAGCGGCTCTTTGAACAAGTCTGTCTCAGACAACACAGACCAACGATATTCAGAGCTTCTCTGTCAGACGGCTCAGAAATGGAATCGTCCACTCAAGAATCAACAAGTCTGAGACAGTTGTCAAAAGGAATGTTATCCCGTACGGCTTCCGACTTGCCCTACCTTTGTGTCACCTGTGTTCTCCCTACATCACACATATCACCTGCATAAGCAACGTCCACAAACTGCAAGAACCTCTTCTCTGATTCGCTTCGGGTATCTTATGTCTCGCGTGTTTTGGAACGAGTCTCGCCGAATTTGTCCATCGCCGATCGAGTTTCTAGAGCTTGTTTTCTTTCGTGGAGCGGACACTCTTCTGATACACTACTGATACCACTCACTTATAACTCAACACACCCACGGTATAGGCTAGCATTTGATCTTGAAACCGTATCAAAGAAGGCATCCATTTTGATATCTTTCAAAGAGCCCTTTATTCTTATCTTTATTTCCATTCTTGAACCCTCTTACACCCACCCTCACATTCAGTATGGAGAACGTATCAAGTCTTGCAGCATCACCCATTGGTGTCGATTATCAGCTTCCCCAATTCTCCAACGAGAGCCATTGCACTGGATACTACATTACTATCACTATATTTCTTGTTGCTATTTGGTTTTTTCTTCCCAAAAAGCAGGCATCCCATCTTGAGATTCCCTTCTACAAAGCCCCAAAAACAAAATGGATTTTCGATGCCGAAACATTAATCAAAGACAGCTACACAAAGGTCAGTATATCCAGTGTCACTTACGCTCAATGTACTAATGCTGTACTAGTTTCGCGATCGAGTTTACCAGATCAAGGCTACTGAGGGAGTACAGGTCTTGGTACCTGCACGTCTCGTTGGTGAACTCAAGGGACTACCAGAAGATATTCTCAGTGCCACAGAGGCTGTGTCGGATGTAGGACCACTCTTGCTCACTCGAAACTTCGTATCACAGAATGCTAACATGCTCACAGGCACTCCAAAGCAAGTACACCAAATTCTCTCCAGGTCACAATGGCGAACTATTGGCGCTACTGGTCAGAACAAAACTCACCCAGAACCTCACCCGAGTGGTACCCCTTCTCAAAAAAGAGTTAGAGTATCTGTTGGCCACTGAATTCCCAGCCTGTGAAGATTGGACACCTGTGAAATGGCAACCGTTCAGTCTTCGTGCTATAGCCCGCCTAAGTGGTAGAGCCTTTGTTGGACCCTCCATCAACCGAGACGAGAAGTGGATGGACACTTCGATCAACTTTGCCGTTCATGTCTTCACTGCATGCGTCAAACTTCAGTTCATCCCCGAGTGGGCTCGACCTCTAGGCCAGCATCTCGTATCGGACCTTCGCCTGATCCGCAAGGACATCAAGATTGCCAAGGAAATGCTAAAGCCCATCCTTGAGGAGCGACTCCGTGATATGGAAATTTCCAACGGTGAAGATGCACCAGATGACATGATTCAATGGCTTATTGAAGCATTGCCGGAGGAAGAAAAGGCCGACCTTACAACACAGGCAGAACTGCAATTGATTATTGCAGCGGCATCCATCCACACAACCAACAATCTACTCTGCGAATGCCTCTGCGACCTAGCAGCATATCCCGAGGTCCAAGAGGAACTTCGAGAGGAGGCCTATCGCATACTGGAAGTGGATAATGGATGGGAGAATAAGGAGAGCATGGCTAAGCTGAAGAAGCTGGACAGTTTCATGAGGGAGGTCCAGCGTCTCAGCGGAAACATCAGTGAGTACCAGCAACACTCCTCAATATCCTCGAAGCCAGCTAACCACATTGTAGCATCATTCATTCGAAAGGTCATGAAGCCCATCTCCCTCTCTGATGGCACAGAACTCCCAGTAGGCACCAAGGTCCTCGCTCCTCAAGCTGGCATCGCTCTCGACGAGCGCTATTTCCCCGACCCCGAACGCTTCGATGCATTCCGCTTCTACAAGCTCCGACAAGAGTCAGCAGAAGCCAACAATCGTTGGCAATTCACATCCCTCAACGACACATATATCAACTTCGGCGCAGGCAAACATGCATGCCCTGGCCGCTTCTTTGCCAGTAATGAGATTAAGCTTGTGCTGGCACATCTACTCATTAACTACGATATCCGCTTAAAAGCGGGCGAAGATAGACCAAAGGCCATGTCGATGGTCATGGCTAAGGCTCCCTCTCCAAATACCGAACTCGAGTTCCGACGAAGGTCGTGGGCAGCTTGAAAGGAAAGGAAAGGGAGTATGATCATGAACTCTTTGATACCCAGTACATTAAACTAGCTTGTACATATAACATAGACGTGGCAATGTAGATGCGCAGGAAAGACACGCATAAGATTGACTAGCCTCGAGAACAAAATTTTAGTAAGAAAAAGTCTGGAGACTTGCACGTTGAGTCAAGAAGTGAACTCAGTGTATATGAGACTTGATACTTAAGACCAAAAAACTAAGTTAAGAGGTAACGAATTGCATTGCTCGAACTGTTCTAATCTAGAAAGACACAACACTGGGACTCCGGGCGTGGCTATCGTATGGGGGTATCATCAAGTCGTAGGTCAGGCAGACGAGAGCCACTGGCCTGGCCTTGTAGCATCGTACAATCCTCTCTGATCCCGTGCCATCTTTCCCACCGGCCTAACAAACGGCGCGTCCCAGGGCAAAGGTGCAGCTGTAACTGAAAAAAAAGTAGATCCGTAGTCGTTTGAAGAAGAAAACAAAATAAGTAATTGATATCCTTGTTCCTTTTCAGATTCTTTTTTGGATTGCGCAACACCAAAAAAGCTTTTAAGATTTCGGACAAACATTGATATTTACAGATCCAACCCACCCGGAACGCCCCTCGCCGTTGTTGAAGAAAATGCCGTCAACCATTTTTTCCCTGATGCAACAAGCTGAAGACAAAAAGTCTACCGGGAACCGTGAGATACCTGGGAAACCGCATGACACAAAGCAGACCATCTCTTTTCAATCTTCATTTGAAGCGAATTACACAGCAGCTCGACCTAGGTCGTCTAGGACTTGTAGCGCTGGTACTCACCGGCAACCAAACAATGGTCACGCTCGAAGGGTTCTAAATCACGTTAGTCAAATGAATCAAATGTTATCGGACGTAAAACATACCCAGGGTAAGCTGGAACTTGGGCTTGATGGACTCAGCTCGCATCTTCTGGACCTCGTTGGCGAAGACCTCAGCAGCAGGAGCGGTACTGTCGATACAGTTGGCCTTAATGGAGATGAGAACACCACCGCCGACCTTGAGGAACCAGTTGGCGTTCATGGCAACAATACGGGCCTGATCGGGCTGGGCAACATCGGCAAAGATGACATCGACCATGGGGACGATCATGCGGTAACGGGCAGGCTGACGGGCATCCTCAACAATGGGAACAACGTTGGGTCGCTTGGAGGCCATGGTGATGAGATCACGGCCGGATCGGGAAGAGAACTCGACGGCGTAGACGTAGCCAGTAGGACCGACAATGTCAGCGACGTGGGAGACGGAGGTACCAGAGGCACCACCAAGGTAGAGGACGCGAGAGCCAGGCTTGATGTAAATCTCATCAGCACCACCGGCGATGGCAGCGCAAAGCTTGCTTCGGAAGGGGTTCCACATGCGGTACTCGATCTTGGTAGTGGTAGTGGTGCCATCGTCGTTCTGGACAGTCTCGTCGACAGAGATGCGCTTCTCACCGTAGACAGACTCGCCAGGGGTTGTGTTGCGGGTAGCAAGACCATCTTCCTTACCACCACGGACGACGAAGACGCCGGGGTGACGGTGAGGCTCCTGTGAAGAAAAAAGTTAGATCGCAAATCTTGGTGAAAAAGTTAGACTACGAGGTTCAACATACCACGATGACCTTGGCACCGCCCTTCTGACCAGCACCAGCACCGCCGCGACCACCACGACCACCGCCTTTTTATTCAGTTAGCATTACTGTCATGGTGTAATTGAGGAGGATTGATGCTTACCTCGTCCACCACGGGCACCGCCGCGGGGGGCACCACGGCCGCCACCTTTGCGAACCAGTCAGTCTTCAAGTTCAAGAACATCGCGACAACAACGCCGCAAGAGCGCAGTTCATACCTCGTCCACCGCGCGCACCACCACGGCCACCGAAGCCGCCGCGATCACCACCGAAACCACCGCGGCCTCCACGAGCGCCGCCACGACCACCACGGCCGCCTCCTCGAGGAGTGAAAGGAGCCATCTTAATCGGATGAAGAGGAATTGAATAGGTTTGAAGGAATTAGAGACGACGATATGTCGTTGTCGAGAAGGATTCCACGGGAGGAGAGATCGTCGAGAGAAGGCAGACGTGGATCAAGTCCAAACTTGTCTTTTGTATAGCCTTGTCTGGGGACGCTGGGCGTTTTGAGAGACTCGAGAAAGAATTTTTTGAAGCTCTATGAAGCTCAGGCCCACTTAGTTTTTGCAAGTTTCTCCGTCTCCGAGGCGGGCCCGGGAATAGAGCGGATAGAAGAGGTGCACTACAAAATCACGTGGCGATAGCGATAGCAGTCAGGTGACATGGCTCACATTTGAACGGGCGAAAAGATGTGCAAAATCACAACGCAGCAACAGATAAAAATTCTCAAGACTATTCAATTACAGTTAGTAGTATACTGTATTCACTCTCACGTTATTCTCTATTTTTTGCCATTTCTTTTGGCCAGTTGAGGCTGTTTTTCGCATATCGCACTAACAGGGCAGGTAAACCCTAAGCCTTCTTACCCAAAGTAGTGGGGAAAGCGAGTTTGTGGTCCCTCCCGATCTGTTAGGGCAAGAGCTCAGAATTTCTCATTTCACGCCCGCCAACCCACGTTCCGTCGTCGAAACCGTCACTCACCACCCAAGTCGCCGAGATGGTGAGTAAATGCGAGCTCCAGTCGATCGCCATCATGAGAAAGAGGAGGATATTTTTGTTGTACGAATTGTCGCGAACTTGCTGATGCAATTTTGGACGAAACGTTCACCTTGCACCGAAATCGCTGTTGTGATAATGGCTGTGGTGGCATGGATTTTCAAGATGTGTCATGGCTGACTCTGGGTTTTTCCACGCATATAGGTTCGATACGCTGCCACCGAGATCCAACCCTCGAAGTCGGCCCGCGCTCGCGGTGCCTACCTCCGAGTGTCCTTCAAGAACACTCGCGAGACCGCCCAGGCCATTAACGGCTGGAAGCTTCAGCGCGCTGTTACCTTCCTCGAGAACGTCAAGGAGCACAAGGAGGCTGTCCCCATGCGACGATATGCCGGCAGCACTGGCCGCACCGCCCAAGGTACGACTCGACAGATTCTTCCCCCGTTAGCGATGGACTTGGAGAAATTCGGGGATCGCAAAGGGTTGGAATATACGTCAGAGGAACAACAATGCTGATGGATTTAATCAATAGGCAAGCAGTTCGGTGTCTCCAAGGCTCGATGGCCCGTCAAGTCCGCCGAGTTCCTTCTCGGTCTCCTCAAGAACGCTGAGGCCAACGCTGATGCTAAGGGTCTCGACACCGGTGCCCTGATTGTCAAGCACATCCAGGTCAACCAGGCCCCCAAGCAGCGACGAAGGACATACCGTGCCCACGGTCGTGTATGTTTTCCAGACACTCCGACTTGAAACTCATCTAACGTCATGTCCAGATCAACCCCTACATGTCCAATCCCTGCCACATCGAGCTCATCCTGACCGAGGGTGAGGAGGTTGTCCAGAAGTCCGATGCTGTTGTCGAGCGCGAGCACCTCAACTCGCGCCAGCGCGGTGCCCGTCTCCGCAAGGCTATCACCGCCGCTTAAACAATCACCAACCTCTATCAAATAGACAAAATTTAAGCGCTGGTTGAAAACTGGGTTTACGTCGGGCATCTTCTGTGCTGTAACTATGTGACTTTTGACAAGACTCTTGAACAAAGGGACACTACACCAAGATTACATTACAAAACTCGATCAATTGTTCTAGGGTTTTTGCGAGGGTGGTTCGTGGCTTTTCATCAACTGGTGTATGGCAGGCTACGGTGAGCATGGCATTAAAGGGAAAATTCATGCAAAAATTCGCAAGGTTTTCTTGACGAAATAAATCAATCAAGTCCTATGTCTGGTCCGGGATTGAAGAATAATGTGACGTGACTGATGAGGTCTAATATTAACCCGTAGCCCGCCCGGGTCCGCAACACTTGGCACGGCTAGAGATGGGGTGTTGAGAGACATCACATCAGATATGCTGTTGATGCAGCCACACTGAACTCGTGTCACTCCCATAATCTTTTATGTTGTTACTTATACAATGCGTTCACAAAGTACCTTTAGCAGCTATTGACTGTAGGACGCTGGCTAATTCCAGCTAACATGATAGCAAATGCGCTGAGAGCAAAGCCCTCCTGGGTCGGGTTTCATTGAACAAGCATTACGACATTAGGCATCCCGTCCGATTAAGTCGGGCCCAATTGCCATTTTCCGTCCCAATATTCAAAGGCAAACCAAACGCCCCATTCCATCCATTCATATTATATGTATGCTAAGTCCCACCATCTAGTTCTCACCATCTGAGTCGTCGTCATCCGTTACAAATTGTATGAGGTCCTCGTCGTCAGTCAATTGTGCAGGTATTTGTACACCATTTTGATGTCCAGGCGTTAAGCCAGCGGCTAATGGGCCGGTCAAATGATCCTGCACTGGGGTAGGGACAACGAACAAGCGGAACTGGCAATGGTTACCATAGAGCGTGACCTAGAACTCTAGGCTCACCATGGCCTCGCTATCTCTGGCGCCAGGCATACTAGTAGAATCAATTGTGCCCGAGAATCGTCCTCTTCCAGGCTGCTCGACACCGTCAGCCCTAGCATCGCAGATTGTGCGCTCGTCGTAGACATTATCCCATCCAACTTCCATCCCAAAAGCAGTGGTAAGCTGGAACAATTCCGAATTTCTTAAGCAAGGTGCAATGCGACCGAGATGCCTGTCCCGGGATCTCTGCATCAAAGGCGACAGATCTTGGCTGTGCGGGTTGCCATTGGCCCCGAGACCTTGCACACCATGGGGTAAGATACTCCTAGTATTTAGAGATGGCACGTCGACTGTAACGTAGCCGCAGGACTTGAAGGAGAGGCACTTCAAAGTATAATTCTTCTCATCGTCACGTAAGCGGTCCGGAGCAGGTATGTGCCGTCCCAAAGTGTCTGGCTGCTCAATCGCTGGGGCATTCAACAAAAGCTCGTCTCTAGCGGCCAGAATATCTCTGATCTTGATACTTGGAGAGAAATGCTCTATGATGCCTGCCCAAGAAAATATTTCGGGCTGTTGCAGAACCTCGATAGGCAGAGGCGGCGGGGGAGGAGGTTGCTGGTTGGGCGGTGGCAATGCCCCTATAACCTGCTGAGCCAAGACGTTGGGGTGCAGTGGTGGTGGAACAGGCATATTCACTCCATTAGGTTGTGGATGTAATTGTGCTCCGGGAGGCCCATGCGGTATCCCGATTAAGTGCAGTAGATGGGCATTGTTCATGTTAGCCGCACCAGCTTGCTGTAGAGGAGCTTGCGGAGTGAGAGTTGGTGGACCAGAAAGTGATACAGATTCCAGGTCGAGCTTCTCGAGTTTAGCCAATGCCATGTTGCGTATTGTCTGAAGAAAGACGTGCGGTGAAGCCCAGCAATTCTTGAGTGATAAATGTTTTATGTGAGGTAATGCTAAGAGGTTGTCCGCATGAGTTTTGGGGCTATCAACCGAAGTCATTATTTGGGGTTGTTCACAGAATGGTGCTGGAAGGATGTGGTGGTTCCGTTGAAATGTCCCAGGCGCGAACTCTCCGCCACAGATCCATTCAAAGTGAAGACTCTCGATGTGGCGCTGAGCACCAATATAACTGTTAAGTAGTCGATAAACCTTACAGACAGCCATGCCGGGCGAAAGTGGTATATCATCAACACATCCGGGGGCAGACTTAACAACTCGTCGCCAGTCGGCAATAACGCCTAGCGAAACATGAGTGAGAGACTTGAGGTTTTGCCACAGTTCATGCCGATAAAAAATATACACATGGCTGCTGGGGATCTTGGCAATCGTAATGGTAGTAAGGTTGTTGAAGCAGTTGTCTCGGGCATTGTCGATAAGGCCAATAACATAGGACTGGATCATAGCACGGTGCGCCCACTCGAGCTCGAGGAGCATCTCTTTCTGTGCTCTTGTAAGACTGGCAGGGATCAGCGGATGGTTAGCCATCTCTGAGGTGGCGGGTTCGAAGTCAGCGCGTGGATGCTGCGTGCTTTGTGCTAGTGTTCGTCTAGCTTCTATCTCGTTCAGAATGGATGTCCTTTCATCAAAATCAATGGAGTTGATGTTGGTTCCCTCGGTTTCCAACAGCATTTGCACAGCATCGTTAATCTGAGCACCTGAATACCCAGCATCTGAGGCCATCTTTTGCAGTACTGTTCGCTTGAAACTAATGGGATTTTCGAACACGGGCTTTCTGAAATCCTTGACCATTTCATTCAAGTCTGACATAGTGACGATTGGTTGCTTCCGGGCCTGTGACTCATAACTCGTATGACGCCAGTTCTGTGTCGCAAATACAGGATGGAGAGTGGTTGCACTTCGTGCGATGTGATCGGGTCCCGACAGAAATCCAAGACCAGCATCACAGCATAGTCCGAGATTTGAGACCTTTACCAAGCATTTGAGCGACTCCTTCATGGCCCCAGTTTCGTCAGCGGTCTGTTCGAGACCTTCAAGGTCGGTATATCTGTGGTAGGTGCCGTGAGGCCAGCGGTATATGCCCCAGAAAGTAGGTACAGCTTCTTGCGAAGGCTTCACTGGGGGGTATGAGAGCGTGTCCTCGTCAAGCTCCAAAGAGAGCGCGAAGCGCTGGATATGAGGACCAAAAGACTGGAATATGCGCATGCCATTTGAGAGAAGAGCGGAAGACGTGCGCTTGAGTGCGCCGTTTTCATCACGATCCAATTTGCTATAGAGTTCGGACTTGAAAGGCACCACAACATTTCGAAAGTACTGCGCAGAAACCTTGGTCTCAAATTCTTTACAAACAAGCCGCAGGCATCTAACTTCGAATCGAGTAAGATGCGAGATAATGATCTCGAAAATCTCAACCGGTATTTCGTTCGTAGGCCAGGTAACTGGAGATATCTCTGGCGTCCAATCATGGGAATCTGATCTCTCAGGGAGGACGGACATTTCTTCGTCACAAGAGGGA
Organism: Fusarium burgessii; assembly: GCA_002980515.1. Lineage (NCBI taxonomy): Eukaryota > Fungi > Ascomycota > Sordariomycetes > Hypocreales > Nectriaceae > Fusarium > Fusarium burgessii. The sequence goes on along the minus strand of PVQA01000032.1, from coordinate 30,603 downwards.
GGAGCAGTGCTTGGTCGTCTCTGGTCCGATGCCGGGTCGGTGGTGTTGATCGAGTTGGAATCCATTGTCGCAACGGCTCAAAATACCGCAAGTCTCGTATACGTAAGTATCGATATGAAGTAGTGTGATGGCGAGAATGAATGGTTGAAGTTGTTCACATTCGGTCGGGCGGAGGGCGAGAATGTCGTTATTTGGATGGTGGGGTGTAGCGGGGATTGAATGTGATGATGCGGGAGAAAGACGACGATCTATTTGTAGGAGGTTGAATAATATTCGTCGACAGACAAGAAGGATGAATATGAAAGACAGTAGAGCCAGCTGCCAGGACTATCTGTGGTTATGTGTCGAAATGCGGAGTGAGTGAGTGAGTGAATGGATTAATTGGTGATGTAGTACTCGGTTGGATGCAGGTGAAGGAACGGGTTGGATCGGGTCGATGCGGCCAATATCTCGTGGCGAACAAACGTCTGGGGAAAGTGAAATCGAGGGGACACGGCCCTCGTCTCCCGGTAGTTGGTAGAATAGCTGTCGATCTATGCCGGGGTTAATTGTGCGATTGCGGCTCCGAGGGGAGAAAATTAATGAGTTGAAGATGGGGATGGCATGTTAATGTTTAGACGTTAACCACCCTAGAGTGTGGGGAAGAGCCATGGCAGTCCAGGGTAGCGACGAATCCACTTGAAGAGCCGCCCCGGGTCGGGCATGTTCCGTGCCATAAGTGTACCTCCACTACGTGTGCAAAAACCGCCTAAATGCTAGTACCAATACTCCATGACGTTGAGTTGTACTAGACGTTAGTGTTGAGTCGATGGAACCGAAGGATCCCAAGAATCACGAACTCCAGTACATCAAGTATACGGCGTTAATTATACCAAAGTACTCAACTTCAGCATCTTGCTAATGATTCCCGTTGTACAGCTAATTAAATAATAGGCTATATGTGCAAAAGGAAGCTATAAACGGTGTTTGCAATGTTTGAAGCCTCAATTCAATTTGCCTTTAGGGATCAGCCCTGTGGGCAACCCCATAGGGAGATCCATCGGAATACAATGTTTTAGAACCGGAGAAGCCCGGAGATCGTTAAACGGTGTTGTAACATTGAAAGGATCAAAGGCTTTTAAAGTGCATCACATGGTTGCATGATATGATTTGATATAGTCTTCCCTTCCAGTCAAACTCTACTATTCACATTCACTGGAAAGACTCTGAGCTCAAGTCAGAAGTTGAATTATTGACCTCCTCATCGCTAACATCAGGGATATTAAAGGACCAAAACAAGACTATCTACGTGTATAAGAGAAGAATACCATCGAAATCAAAATAATACCAAATAATAAAGATCCACTAGCTTCCTTCCTATTCACCTTACTCGCCGTCTTCTTCAATATCGCCAGCCCAGAACCAATATCTGATAAAGATGTTAGTTATCATGCTGCATATCCAATTTCTTCGAGAAACACTTACAATGTGGAGTATTGAACCTCGAATTCAGCATCCATGCCCTGGCAAGTTGCAGGGGCACTGCCACCGGCTGTTGTAGTTCGGTAGACTTCCTTTATCTTGTGGGTAGCACCCTCAATGGTTGTAAGTCTGAGCCATGGCACAGCATTCTCGCCAAGCTGTCCCTTGGCAGAGAGAGATGGAGCAGGAGCACTGCTGTTCTTTGCACATGGAGCCTCGCCAATATCTTGGTTAGGTGTGCGGAGGTCAAAGAAAGGCACGCCGTCAGCAGTAAAATAATGGTGACCAGACTCGGCGAGAGATGCAGGGCCAAGCTTGTTGGCATCCGTCAGAGGGAAGTGAACAGCCATCCCAGGGATACGTTCGATCAGATCTGGGTACATAGCAGCGACGCAGCTGCCGTTGAAGAGAGTAGCTACAGCACCAGTAGCAACAGGAGCTGATGAAGGCTTGCTGGTGTCGCATGTATAGTTTTGCGTACCACGACCGACGGCGACGTGTGCCAGCTTCAAGCCCTTAGCTGGGGGAGGTAATTGACCATCTGGAATTACAGGTTAGTCAAGGGGACGAGCAATCCAAGAGTAGCAACATACCGAGAGGCATCTTAGCTTGTGAGAGATCACAGACTGGAGCCATTCCATACACCTTAGCAGCCTTGACCTTATCCGCAACCAAGTTGAAGTAACCAGATAATGACCCTAATGTATCGATGGCAGATCGAGGGTCGGTGACTGTGGCTTTAGGATAGCTGGGTGCTGCAGAAGCAGTCACCGCCAGGACAGAAGCAACGAATGTTGATAATTGCATCTTGAAGTTGTATAGAGGTGTGTGATGTGATTTGATGTGATATCGAGGTATAAGCGTATCGGTATCGTTTCAAGTCGTCAAGACGTATGCCCTTTAAAGAAACAGAACCTAAGAAACAACAGAAATGTTTATAGATAATCGACCGTAACGAGACTTGAGAGAGAAAACTTGTTGACCCTAGGAAATAAGGAAATAACAGATAAAAGGAAAAAAAAGGGACAAAAGGGAAAAAGAACGCTCAGCGTCTTTGAGTATATTCAGACAGATGTAGAGAGATCTTTTCCTGCCTCTTTCTTTCTCAACACCATTAGGCGACGAACTCATCTCTTAATATACCAACCTTTCCCTCTAGCCAAGACCCTGTTACACGCGCCAAAGCGTATGGGCGGTAAGTCTGAGCAAATGGCCATGATTGGTTCATTCGCCAAGATCTGGATACAAAAATAAACACCAGCCTTTTTCATGTCCGAGATGGACATGCACGTCTGGCTCTTATGTGATCCGAGAACAGGATTGAGCAACGAGAGCCAATCAATTGATTGTTGAAGAGAGTTGCTGGGGTTGTGATTGGTGGAGGGTTTGGTTTAAGCGCCTAGCTCGGGCGTCGGCATATGGATGCATGGGCGTCACGAGGAAGTGCCACGACAATGATAAGTTTGCTTTTTTATGGACTTTGCTATGTGAGATCTGGTTTCGTGCAATTAGGTTTGTCATAGGAACCTGTATGATATAATACGCAGATATATATCTGATTCTTCTCATAATCATTGACCGCCAGGTTCTACTAAGTCGACATAACTCTATTGAAGCCAGCAATAGAACTGCTGTACTACATTCTCTATTTTCGTATAACCACAATACTACGAAAACTGGAGTTCAAGTTACACTCCAACCTCTCAATGATACCCTTTCATCTATCTCCAAGCCAACCGGGACCCCGTTAATAGATCCCAAGATCTCTCGGCGCCACTGACGAACCAACCTCATCCCAGCATCAAAACATCCAAGACTTCCCAAGAAACGAGAAACAAAGTCCCTTGACCAGAGTAAATTACATACAGGGTCTTGTGTAGCTTGCCGCCGGCCTGCAAGGCTCTCATTGGACCGCGGATCATGCTTGTCCACGGGCCGCGATAAGCGGCCAGCGGCTGCAGAAAATAGCAACCAACTGACCCCACGACCCCTCTTCTCTTATTGGTATTGAGACGGGCTATTTTCGCACATCAAGACGAATATAGCCAAGCTTCTATCGACATCATGACTTGCATGTTTTAGCGGAGTTCAATGGCTATCAAGAACAAGTCTGTCACATGTTTGCTTGATTCTTTCATGAGGAGGTTGCTTAGGTGGATCATTTTATGGTCTAATTTCAAGGTTCTCACCACCCCATCCATCTTGGCATCTCGCTTACAACGGCACGAGATTTCGCTTGCTTTCATAATATGTACAGTACACATAACACGAGATCTCAGATATCCAATGACTCCACTGCCAACCCGGTCTTAACGCAGGTCTATCCTGATAATGATACAGTTCCATCTCCCGCGGAGATTCCTTGACACTTTCCATTTCCGGCTTTTGAACAAAACACATACAAAACACGACAGCGCATCGCCTTCTCTACTTGGCATGTTCTTTAGGTGCTCCGTCCATTGGACTGCCAAGTGAGCCCCCGGCAACTCCAGCTGCCGCTGCCGCGGCGGACTCAAGATGACTTACCCGCTGGACATCTGACGAACTGAGCCAATACAAAGTTACAAACACCAACAAATGGAGCGCTACGCAGTATGCAGCAAACAAGTTTCGGCTGGTTCGCGAAGCAAGCACCGTGCGTGTCAATGAGTAGACTGCACGCTCTGGTAGGCTCATCCGTTTGTAGGCTCGAGCAGACTCTCGCCCACGGAATGCTGCAAATGGTGAAATATTGGACTCGTATGCCTGGCGGTAACGGTCCATGGCGATACCAGGGTTGCCCGTTTCGCCAATTGACACTGTCGATGGGTTCGGGTTCGCCCCGTATGCTGATGATGTCGCCGCGCCGCCTCCTCTGTTGTATGTCGAGACATATCTTGTCTTCTCATACAGATTTAGGTTGTCCTTCTGGAGCGCTGCGACCTCCTGACGCAGTTGCGACACTGTTCGGTGTGTGTCCGACAATTCTTCCTCAAGTTCTGCATTCTTCTTCTTATAACGGTCTCGCTGGGCCGTGACCATAGGCAACATGCCTGAGCCTCCTCCATAGACTCGTTCGCCAGGTTCGCCTCCTCCCATGCGAGGATCCATACCGCTAATGATTGACGATGTTGGCGAAATTCTGCCACTCTTGCGGCCAACCGCCCGTGTGACATATGTTCCAGCTACAGATGCACCGGATGGGAATGCGTTAGCACCCTCCTCTTGGATCGTCTCCAAATCACTCTCTAGTTTCTGGTTGAGCTTTTGAGATCGCTCCAACTCGTCGTTGGTTTTCGAGAGCTCCTCTTGGAGATCTTCCAGTCGACTTTGTAAATCATTATGTGAAACACGTAGCACTGTCAACTCATCGCCTAACTTCTTGTTTCGTGCCAAGAGAAGCTTCTCGAGGGAATTGCCCTCCGCATCCTTCGCCTCGAGATGCTCTCGTACCTCATCATCGTCACCCGTGGAGAACTCGATACTCTTGAGAACCTCAAGCTCCTGCTTGATGTCATCGTAGTCACTCCACTTTTGAACCTTGCTCTTTAGCGTGTCCCTCTCTTCTTTTAGGGCGTTCACTTCTCTCTCAATCGATCGCAATTTACCATCCAGTTCTCGCTTGAGAGCCTCCTTCTCCACACGAGCGGCATCTAGCTTGCGGATCATAGACTGGTTCTCTGACCTCACGCGCATATATCCAGGGTCGTCCTCAAGGTTTGTCTGAGGTTGTTGTTGAGCTGACGATTTGGCTTGTGCCAGCTCCAGTCGCATTTGCTCGTTTCGTGCCTCGATCTCAGCCAAGCGAGAGCTTGTGCGATCCAAGTCCGCATGGAGCATCTCAAGCTCAGCAGTCGAGACCTGGTTGCGTTGGGCCTCTTGATCGTCGCCATTCTTACCCAGTCGCTGATTAACCTCGTAGCTTGCGCGCATCTCAGTCAAAAGACGCTCTTGCTTCTCTAACTTGTCCTCCAATGCCTTCTCCTTAGCCTCCCAGTTGTCTGTCTTCTCTTCCAGCACAGCGGTCCATGACGCCTCAACTTCCTTAACACGGCTCTCTAGGTTCTCTTCCAGCTCTCTTCGAGTCTTTCGTTCATTCTGGAGCTTCGATTCGGTCTCTTCCAGCTGACTCGAAAGCTTTGAGACATTCTCTTGAAGGTGCTTGTTTTCTTCGGTAATCTTTGGTAAGGTATCTTCAGACAAGAGCATAGAATCGACCGAGGCCTCAAGCAGTGGGTATGGGTCTGGGGCGTCGGAGAAGGATGCATATGTCTGAAGAAATGCCGAGTTAACAGACTTGGAGTGGTTCGTCAAAAGATCGATAAAGGTCTGATAGGCTACAAATATGTTAGTCTGTTATTGATGCAGGATAGTGGCTCGTTGGTACATTTTAACAGTCCCTTGATTTCTGAAAGCTTGGCTGCATCATCGAGCTTGCGAAACTCCTTCGTCTTCTGTGCGAGTTCTTTACGTTGGACAGTTGAGTCTCGCTGGTATGCAACAATGTCCGAAGCTGTATTGTCCAGGTTCGAGACAAGGGTTGTAAGATCGATGTCTATCCGGGCAGTCAGTTAGAGGCTGATACCAACTAGTTTTTTCTCGGTCGTCATACTCCTCCATGCTGATATCGCATGCTGAAATTTGTTCTCTCCTTCAAAGGTGGGCGCAGGCGCAGAGGCTTCAGTCGTGCTCGCCAGAGCGGCTTCCACGGCTGCGTCGGTCATGGCGTTGTAGTGAGTTGAGGATCAGGGACGGCGCAAAGGAGTGGATATGGCAGCCTTGAACGCCGCGGACGTGTTACAGCGAGTGTGTTGCAGTTGATGCTATCTGTAAATAGTCGTGAGGATCGTTGCTGTCGTGATAAATGGAAGCCATGAGATTGTGCTGATGAACAGGAAGGAATGTGTTTCGTCTCCTTGATAACTTGGGGCCAGGTTGCGTGTGTCATACAAGCTCATTGGCCACACAAGCTGTCAGGCTGATAACGCCAAGGTTACAGGGGAAGTCCCATGAACTGATCCCCCGCAGCCTTGCAGGTCAGTGAACACAGCCACTAATTATACACGCAGCGCCTATCCACTCAAGGTCCTGTCAGCTTCCAGAGCTTCAGGTACGCCGATCCACTTGACTGATGTCAACATACGCCAGCCAGCCTCGGGTGCCTTGATACAACATTTTCAAAGTCGCGGCAGCTCAACTCGACAGGCGCTGTTCGCACAAATGATGCTGTTGATACTAACGCCGCTATGACATCAGATGGCTCAGGCGATGGGCCTTCAATTACAAGCCCTACAAGCCCAGGGCTGACCAGCCGCGAGGTTGGCCCTTACGTACTCAGGACTTTATTGGACGAGGTGCCACTATCTGCAGATGGCTCCAACGACGACATCAAGATCAACTGTGTAGACTATCTAGGTAGGTAGTTCCAGTGAGAATGCTGAATGTTTGCGATTATTGTTGACCTTTGCGCATTTAGACGCGAATCTGTATGTAGGCACGTCAGCCTCAGAGCTACTTCACTTTGTCCAAATTCCACCCGACCCAAACGATCGATCCGGGCAACCCGTCTACATCCTCGCGTCTCGACTGTGTCCTCAATATGTCGAAACTCCAGGGACTCCGAATTCGCGACCAGGCGTTCAACAAATCCTCCTATTACCTCGTGTCGGTAAAGCATGTATTCTATGCAACTGGACTGTGACTTTCTACTCCCTCCCCGAACTTAGCCCCGTATTTGGAACAACTCTAGTCAAGAACTGCAGTTGGATAGGTGGCATTGATCTGAATGAACCCTTGTTCGACGATGGAAGTGCAGAGAGAAGTGGAGGTGTCACTATCCTTCTTTCTCTTATGCGAAAGATCCAGGTCGTGCGTGTGGGTGAGGATGCGCGTGCTTTCAAGGTAGGTATCAGTGCATTGAATCCATGATCTCCTATTGACGAAGTATAGAAAATCGACTTTTCTGGAAGCACTTTATCAGTTCGCAGGGACTCAATCGCGTGTGTGGCAGACTCTAAGTCGTATGCACTCATCGATGTGGAGCAACAACTCAAAATCCCATTGATGAGTATCTCATCCTTGGAGGAAACTACCTCACCCAGTGAGATTGGGCATGCTCAGAGCATTGGGGCAGATACGTCAAGTGGGCTACTCCGAAGCTCTTCTTCGACGGGAAACCGCACATCTAGTGAAGCCCCAAGTCATAACCGAAGCACGAGCTTAGGAGGTTCAATACTAGACAGTATCCGCAGACAAGATCATCGTGGCAACGAAGGTGAAGATTTCCTTGGCCGCAATTCCTCACCGCAGCCATCCATAAGCCCCAGGCCATCAATGGAGAGATCTTCAACACCAAATCCCCCATTACTCGATAAACCTCTACCAGCTGCCCCTTCACCATCAGGCACCCCTTCGCAGTCGACTGATCCCCGGCCTAGGCCTGGATCAGTCTTTTTAAAACCTCATATTACCTCCCCGACCCCTGACGAATTCCTGCTTGTTACTGGAACCGACCCCCTGGAACCGGGAATCGGCATGTTTGTAAACCTCGACGGTGATCCAACAAGGCCCACTCTCGAATTTACCAGGTATCCCAGAGAAGTCGTTGTGGATACTCCACCTTCTGACTCCAACTCATCACAACCCTCTTCGATGCAGGAGGAAGAGGGCTATGTTCTGGCTTCGATGACAAGAGAAAAGGATGGCTTGGAACATGGGTTAGAAATCCAGCGATTTGATGCTGGCTCAGATCCAAATCCACAGAAGTTCTGGTTGACAGCTACAGAAGCCAATGGGGTCTATGGTATACGTTCCCTTGCTGGCAGCGAAGAGACGCGATTTGATGAAATTGTTCAGAAATTGTCGCAAAGGCGATATACACCTTTCTCCGTCTCAATCTCACCTGGTACCCCTGATCCCTCATCTTCAGCCAAGACATCGGACTCAAGGACCGCATTATCAATAGAACATCTGTCGAAGGAGAAGGAGCTTTTTGACAGGAATATCGACTCACAAGATGAAGAATCTCTGCCTGAAGAGTGGGAGGCAAACCGCAACGCAGAGGGTGAGGAATTTGCTCGCCAGCTTGCGAAAGCTCAAGCAAGGCTAGCAGTCTGGAGCGGAAGCCGCATTTGGTGGGCTATTCGTAATCCTTTACTCATACAACTTGACGCCGCCTTGGAAATAGCTTGTGTTGGAGATGTATTCAACCCTGCTGAGCTGGACAGACAGGCAATTTTCACCACTATTAACTCTATTAGGGGCCGAGATCCGCAAAGCGAGTTGGAATTCATGACTTATGGATACATAAGACAGAAAGCTGGCATTTTGCTCTTGACGAACTTACTGAAGTCGCCTGAGGACAAGCAGTTCACAGAAAAGGAAGTAAAGGATCTGGAAGAGGTGCTAGTTGAGAGTGGCCTTGACCCAAGAGTGGTTCTTTCCCTGATTCCTAGTGTTCGAAATGAAATAATAGAAGGCTCACGTGGGATCTGGATATACGGCGGCGTGAGAAGGACCGCCGATGCTTATCTCAGGAGCAGGGAGTTCCAGATGACATCTAAAGATAGTATTGGAACACTGGAGCCGAGGACGATGCATTTCCTTCGAAGATTTCTTGGCACATGGCGGAAGAAGAAAGGATTCGGCAGCGTTGCCGATGAGAGAGAAGTATTTCACACAGTCGATGCTGCTCTGCTGCTCGTTCTCCTCGAGGTCGACCAACACTCACCTAAGGGACTGGGTAAAGGCGGCGTTGTAAGATCTGAGCTATACGAAATTGTGGATAAGGGTGTTGACTGCTTCGACCGCGCAGTCGATCTACTCGAAACATACCATCGTCTCTTCGTGCTAAGTCGCTTGTACCAGAGCCGGAAATTATCAGGAGATGTTCTGGCGACTTGGAAACGAATTATCGAAGGCGAGCAAGACGTAGGACAGGAACTCCGTGAAGGAGAGCAGCGAGTTCGCGAATATTTGACCAAGATCAGCAGTCAGGCTCTCGTCCAAGAATACGGTGTGTGGCTAGCAAACCGCAACCCAAAACTTGGCGTTCAAGTTTTTGCCGAAGACAAAGGAAGAGCACCAAAATTTGAGCCAGCACAAGCCGTTGCAATCTTGCGAAAGGAGGCACCTGATGCAGTCAAATACTATCTGGAACACTTGGTCTTTGGCAAGGGCCATACCACTTATATCAACGATCTGATGGCGTACTATCTAGACGTCGTTGTCCACGATCTAGAGTCATCTGAGGAGAGCCGAACTCTGGTCAGAGCGACATATGAAGCATACCGCGCCTTGCAACCTCCTAAGCCTGCATACAGCCACTTCCTTCGAGATAACGCCCCAGATGACAATGAGGTCTGGCACAGTCGTCTAAGACTCCTTCAACTTTTAGGTGAAGCCAATGATTATGATGCTGCAGCAATAAGAAGTCGGATCTCTACACTGCCTGATGATCTTTTGGTGCCCGAGACTATCATACTTGCTGGCCGAGAATCCAAACACGAAGACGCTCTCCGTCTTCTGATCCACAACTTAGGCGACTATGATACTGCCGTTTCATATTGTCTACGAGGTGGTGCTGGCACAACAGGCGCTGCTCCTTCTGAGCGGCCATCGTTTGATGAACAACGCCGCCTGTTTAACGTCGTTTTCCATGAGTTGCTCACTCTGGAAAACATCAGCGATCGTGTTGAGCAAACTGGAGCGTTGCTGGAGCGCTTTGGCGGTTGGTTCGAGATCGACGAGGTCTTAGGCCTCATCCCTGATGATTGGTCTGTCGACATCGTCGCAGGCTTCCTAGTTGGAGCGCTTAAGCGGCTTGTAGGAGAGCGACACGAAGCTATGCTGACCCGTGCCCTGAGCGGAGCGCAAAACTTGCGTGTAAACTATGATCTTGTTGCCAAGATTGATGAGAAAGGGCCCAGCATTGAAGCTTCGAATTAATACATAGCCAGCCAAGTAAGATGGTCTGTTTCATTATATAAAGAGGGGGATTCATATCATGCTTATGCGCGAGAATATATATATATCATAATTCAGGGGCATTGTCTATCTACTCTTGATATCGTGATCATATACGTCTAACATATTTACATGTTCATATACAGTATTTACTTTCCCCTCATCTGACATTTACTTTTTAACCATTTCAGCTATCCTCCTGGTTCAATGCCGATGGCGTCCATCTTATTCCATGTTCGGCCCTCACGAAGGCGTTGCTCAGCCTCATTTTGCGGGCGGTCATCAAGTCAACCCCAGGAGGAGAGCCAATCAATAGAGCAATGAAGACGAATCGAGGGGAAGCATTTTGCTCCGCCACGATGAAATCCAGCGGTTCCCGGAGTCCGAGCGTGCTTGTCGTAGTATTTAAAGACTCTTCTTTTCCTTCTCGTTTCTCGCTCAGTGAAAGCCTCCGGGGCTTCTCATCGTCTCATATCAACCTCATGATGTCGAAATCCACTTCAGCGAAGCGACAACCAACCACCTCTTCCGAACGGTAGTATCATCCTCACGCTCGATATTCCAAACTCTCTCCTCGCCATTGCAGTCTCTCTCCCAGATCCTCTCGACCTCGAGTCCGACCTTTCGGAGCGCCGCGGTATCGTAAAACCCACTCATCTTTGTTCGACCAGTATGGAATCCAGCAACAACCCAGCATCGAGCCTCGGGTGTTTCCTTAAGGAAGTGGGCGATTGAGCGGTGCAAATTTTCGTGTTGCCATGGCATCCAGAGACAATCAGCGGCGATAATGCGGTCGAATGAGTGAGCAGCCGATGTGCTGAAAGGATCTTCGAGCTCGCCCCAGGAATGGCCGTCAACAGATATTGCGGAAGAAGGAGTTGTCTCAACAGAGGCGGGAGATAAAGAGGGTTGGATGTTGCGAGCAACGTTGGTGCGGAGGGTTTTAAGGACAGGCTCAGCTGGGTAATCTGTCACGACGACACGTTTTGCGCCTAGGAGGCCGCCCATGATACTCGGCAATGCAGTTCCAGCTCCGAGCTCAAGGGTTTCAAGACCTTTAACATCGAAAGAGATGGTATCCTGCGCCTCCCGGGGCTTCTCAAGGGGAATGCCAAGAGAGTCGGCCTCGATGAACTCTGCAAGCAAAAGTGAAGCGTTCCAAAGGTAATGAGAAAACAGCATGCGGTCATTCTCCTTTACAGGGTCGGCAAGGTCGATAACGAGAGGTTTAGAGAGGTGAGGTGAGGCGTATGAGAGGCTGTGCTCCGCATCACCGTGTTGATTCGTAATATCATCTGGAAATATGACGCCCAAGGCAGTTGAGAGATAGTCTTCCGGGCTATCAGCCTCTCCGTTGACAGAGATGCGCGAGGTGAGAGACATGATATAGCAATGCTACCTCTCGTCCCAGTGTAATATCAATATATATGTAAGTTTTGTATCTTGGTGTAGATGCCCAACTAGCTCCGATTTGATCTGACTCGATTTGCTTGATAAATCACTTAATCTTACCCAAACAAAAACTCCGGTATGCTGTATAAAGCGGCAGAAATGCGAATAACTCAGACAGATGTAAATAGAAATATGGCTCTCGAAATGTATAAATGTAGTTTCGTCAGTGGAAAGATTGAGTTGAGTGAATGTAGATATGATGGTGGGGGAGAGGGGCATTGAGAAAATTTGCTAAGTGCGACCGCTTTTTTCTGGTGACTATCGGCAATACGACTCATGTAATACAAGAACAGACATGATATGTCGATTGCTTGAATTGCTGCAGATTATATTTGGTTTATACCATTCTTGATTGCACCCAGAACAAAAGTTGACTAGACAGAGTTGGAGTTGTCAGCACACGAAAATGCAGCTGATCCTCTTGACGTCTTGTAAGAGTCGATAACACCAATAACAGATCCATATGTTCCAGCAATCATCAAAAACATCCCAGAAAGAATAACAAAACTGCTCCAGACGGCCATGAGAATCCACTTTACAGACCTCTCTTGCTTACCCGCGCTCCAGTTGTCGTATAACCAGAAGCAACCATACGGCTGAAAGGTTTGAAGCGTTCCAAGGAGAGCTCCAACAAGAGATACAAGGCTTCCAAAGACGGGAATTGCGCTCGCGATGATGTAGGCCAAGAGAGACGTAGCAAAGGTCAGACCGAGCCATGTGGCCCAGTGGGTGATGGTGTTTGCCGTAAGATGCTTTGAGCCTCGTAGGATCCGAACAAAGGCATATTTACCAGTAACCTATAATCGCCGTATAAGTAGTCATTTTACCCCGAGATTGAATCATATGCATGAAAAGTACTTACATGAGCATTGATAGTTGCACCAACGATCAGACCTGGCAAAGCCAGACCGTAAGCAACTTGCTTGATCGTCTTACCAGCTGATCCCAAAGCAGGAGAAGCAACATAGGAGCCACAATAGTAATAGATGATAGTTCCTATAATGATATACGTCCCAGTTGCAACAGACTGACAGAGCAGCATCGCTTTTGTGTAATGGTGCGGATCCCGCATCTCTGCAGCAATAGGGAAAAATAGGGGCGTGCCAGCATAGGCAAAGACAATTGTTGAAAGAGCCGACATGGCTTCCGTAAAGCTCGGTGTGTTATAGAGTTTATAGTCGGACTTCCATTCGTCTTTGAGGTTTGTTTTGGGGGCTGCTGAGGGTCGGTCTTGGATGCTAACGGCGATGGTAACGATGTAAACTGACTCTGTCAGTATAAATGACAACAATGAAGAATAGATGACTTACCAGCGGCCATAAGAGATATCACTCCAACCCATGCCAACCAGCTTATTCGACCCAGTGTGCGAATACTGGCGCATAGAAAGACGATTATAGCAGCCACCGCAACAAAAGTAGCTGTACAAGTCCCGTGCGTTGACAAAGCATTGAAGCTGATGGAAATACCCAAGATTCCCGATGCAGAAGCAAAGATTGTAACTAGTACAGTACTCGTCAGCAACAAACTTCAAATTGAGGGTTATCACTTACACAAAGCAAAACTAATTCCAAGAAACTCTCTTCCGAAACGTCCAAACAAGATACCACCTGCATCGTCAATACCATACACCTCTCGATGATTAAGCTTGAATGTCCCAACGACATAGTCGGACCAAGTGGTGATGCCTCCTATGACTATAAGACATATAAGCCCGGGAATGAGGCCCAGAGTGTGGAAGGCTGATGGTATCGAGAGGATGCCCAGGCCGATTTGGGTTTTCATCATGAGTGCAGAAGTGCCTAGCCAGCCGACCTGTTTGTGTCAGCATTTGACATTCCACAATGTCTGTAGGAAGTACTCACGTCTCGATAGTTGGGTCCATTTTCTGTAATGTCACCAAAGACAGCATCGTGGGCCACCGTTAGAGCACCGCCTTCGGCAACTGGAGCCGCTTGCAATATAATTGGCACTGGCTCCAGACTCTCATGCTCAGGCTTATTAGATTGTCCCATATTCATGTTTTTTGTTTGTGCGGCAGAGCATAGAAAGAAGGAAAGGTTGTAAAGATCCAGATCATCATGGACGGCATCCCTCTCAATATCTCTCTAACTCTCCTATTCGGCCCGCCAGAACTCTCTGAACATAGACTGCTCATTACTCCTTGACAAACTTTCTAGATGCTCGCGTGGCGTTTCTACCATCAAGTAAATATATCGTCTTGTAATTATCACTATGAGCTCAATGTCCAGTCTGAGCATTCACATCTTCCTTATTACCATCGGAGTGAATGGCACGGGTTACCTTTCCTTTATTAGTATTATACTCATCCTAGTTTCTTCCAGAGGTTGGCCAGCGTTGTTGGTCTTGCTGCTTGGCGAAGAGGGGATAATAACATAAAGTTCGTGGCTGTATTGTGATAATAAGACTCATCAGTCTCAATCATACCATAGGTCTTTCATGGCTTAATCTAGTCAGGTGTCCATGGTTCTCTGTCTGGAGCGTACAGGAAATCATAAGGCCTGTCATATAGCCTACAATAGAAATCTTAGGCCATAGTTAGACAAGTTTAGGATTCGTAAACCCCAAGTTTTGACCTCTTATCTCTTTGCACTCTGATGGGGTGAACCATATCGAGAAAGAGTAGGTTTATATAGGCGCGGCTGTTGTATACGCGCTTGTAATGTGATATAACGACGATCATTTCCTCTCGTATACATCCCAATCAGATGTCCATCATGGTTTATAACAAGTCTAATAATAATAAGCCGAAACATATCGATCTAACTATTACTAGCGATATATTAGATCGGGTAATTAATAAGAAGTATTATAATAGTAATGCCCATATTATACATCCTTGTTCCAAGTCCTGGTTTGATCATAAACTCCTGAAACATACACGCAATCCCATTCCAGTCCAAATATTTCGTACAGTAACTTTAACAAACACTCAAAACCATAAACACAATAAACACACAATACTTGAACAATATGCAGATTAGGACAAAGTCCTCTCAAATAAATATTGCAGTCAAGATAGTCCATTATTGTCATTAAGCCATCAATGGGTGAGGTGCCACTCCAAATCCCAGATAAAACAACAGTAAAAACATGGGTATCGATACGTCAACTCCATGGCGCAAACCAGTTCCCTTCCCTTTGCCTTCCTTCGCAACCCTTATCCTATGCTTCTTCATAAGTGGATGTGTCCCGTTTCCCAAACCCAGTCATAAATATTGCCCGTGAAATACTCGGATATTCCCTTTTTCTAATACAATTCGCTTACGCCGCGCCCAATATGCTTTTTTCGACATGTTTCTGTTCGTGTACTTGGAGAGAGGGGCTGTAGTTGGTGATCGTATGTGTGTGAGATCGATGATGTGGAGTCGTTATAGAGTGGTGGTGGTGGTGTTGGAGGTAAGCATCTGCTGCATCTCCTTGAGCTGTTCGGGAGTAGGGTCATCGGAGATCCAAGGGCCCTTCTCTTCCTCGGTAGCACCGTGGAAGCCAGCAGCTCGCTTGAGAGTTTGAACGTCGAGGTCGGTGACATAAGACTTGCCATCAGACAACTTGATGCGGACCTCGTGGTCAGTGGAGAGCATCATGTCGTCCTTGGCAAGACGACGGGGACCATCAAAGACAGCCATGACACGCTTCTTCATGGTCATCTGGCCCTTATCGAAACCCCATGATGAAGGGTAGTCGCGACGGTTCTTGCGGCTGCGAGTCTTGGTTCCCAAGCCGACACCACCGCGGGAGTGAGTGACACCTCGAGACTTCTGAACACCGTTGGCAGGGTTGCCCTTCTTTCTGGTAGCCGGAGAAGGGTTGCTTTGGGGAGAGCTATCATCGTCGTCATCACCACTGTCGGCATCTTCATCATTATTTGTCATGACAGTGTCAGTGGTAGTAGGTAGGTTATTCTTCTCCAGAGTTTGGTGAACATCCTTATCGTTCTCAACCTCAGCAAGGCGCTTAGCGTTGATAGCCTCGGCAGGATCCTCTTGCTGGACAATGCGCAGCACACAGTCGTCAAGATGCTCGTAGAAGTCTTGAGCGTTGGAGAAGGTCTGCGAGCAAGTGCTGCACTTGCCAGTGGCATCAGGAGCATAGCCAGTCAGCTTCTTGTTTGAGTTGGCACCTGCAGAAGACTTCTTTCGGCTGTTGGGTGGAGTCTGCTCAACACCATGAACTGCAGTCAAGTGGCGCTTGAAGACGTCGGCACGGTTAAAGGACTTTTCCGCAGCCGAGCCTGATCCTGGGCAGAAGCCGCAGACCATTGTGCCTTTGTAGTGTGTGAGGGTGTGACGGTTCTTGTCATACTTGCGAGCGAAACCCTTGGTGTGGTACTCGCAGGTTTGGATGGGGCACTTCTCAGGACGCTCAGTCTGGTGAGTGAGCATATGAGCCTTCAGATCCTTGAAGGTCTTGCCGCAGTCGGGATAGGTGCATCTCTGCTTCTCCTTGGACTCGTCGCTGCTGTATTCGCCCGGTGTAGGTGGGACGAATTGGGTGATGCTTGGGGCACGGATGTGATTGTGAGTTTGAGTTTGACTGTGATTATCCATTGGTGCACCGTAAGGGCTGCTGGGAAAAGTGGATTGGAAGTTGCTGGTCTGGAGGAAAGGCGAAGAGCTATTGGTCCTCATCATGTGAGGTTGAGGCGAAGAGGAAGAGACAGAAGGAGAAGTGGGATATGTGTGATTAGGATTTGCACTGGTTTGTTGGTAGTGGTTGTCATAGGAAGGGATCCCCATAGGAGGACGAGTAAGCTCTGGATGAATCAGAGACGGGTCTGTCATGATAGAGAAGCCTGGTTAGCGATCTACTACAGTAACTGAACGGACAGTACAGTGCAGCTCAGGAACGGAACGGAAACTGGTGGAGTTGGGGATGGGACGCGAATGATGGAGATTGCAACGTCAAGTCAGCTGAGCTAGGCCCAAGATGGGTTTCCAGCTGGCCACTGCCGATGCAAAACAAGCAAGATCGCCAATCGTTTGACAGCGGAGAAGTGAGATCAAGCGCCGATTGGGTTGACATGTGTAATGTCTCAGTTGACAACGGAAGAGCCCACGGGCTAAATCGCTGTTTAAAAACACATTGAATGTGTGATGGAAAGTGGGACAGAATTGGAAGGGATAAACTCTAAGAGCGAAGCAAGAGAATGACAAAATGATGATCGGCCATATTCAACTCGGCTCGAGCTGAACTCGATGAGCCAAGAGAGCCGACTGCCTGGTAGAGACAGGCGCAAGCGCAAGCGCAATCCGACACATCGTTTTGTCATATTCAAATCAACGAACCGAGCAGGGGTTCAGAGACACTAAGCAGATGGTGGTGGGGAAGAGGCCTCAGACTGGGTCGCTCGCTCTGCCAATGCCCTTGCGAGGCAGGGGGAAGGGGATCGCCGAACTCGAAGCGAGTAAGAAATAGCCTTGAACTTACCAACAAAAGCCTTTGCTGCCGGGAAATCGAAGCTGAGCTCATCCATTCCGGAGCTAGGAAACGACGCAAAATCGGATCCGATGTAGTCACTGCCCACAATTGTAGGCTGGAGTCCAAGTCCTTGAGGAGCCCACTCGGGCATTCCACCCATTTGGCCATGGTTTGATTGAGGAGATCCAATTGCCGAGGACGTTGTTGACGCTGCCGAGGCTGTGGAAAGGCTTGACGAAGGGAGCATCATGTCTGAAGATTCATCTGTGTACATGCTCGGTGATGCGCGGCTGTTGAGCATGTAATTGGGGGCCTCGGCGTACAATGAGGGTTCGACAAAGCCCATTGATGAAGCGAATGCATCTTGGCTGCCGCTCTGTTGTTGGAAGCCAAAGGCATCAGCAGGGATGCTCACGTCCATGGGTCCCGAAGTGAAGATGGCGTTGGAATCCGTATATCGGGCAAAGTCCTCGGCGTCGGAGTGATGAGGGAACATGGCGAATGACGGTTCTGTCAAAGCTGTCATGATGTCTGTGGAGAGGAAGCGGAAGATAGAGAGATGATGTCGGCAAGGTGAAGATGAAAGTTGAGGTGGTCAAGGTGAGGATGGGCTCGAAGCAGTTATAGCTCAAGCTTGGATTGCAATCACCTTTATCTATAGTCGCAACACCACAATGTCAGGTCCTGAGCTCCAAGTGAAGGGGGAGAGTGGCAGAAGCGGGGACTTTTCTCAACGTCAAGGCAAAGAATGAGTAGACGTAACCCGGGGAAGCTTACCTGCACTTCGCATTCCAGAAACGGAGCGAGGCTTGAGGTGAGTCGGAGTCTCGCAGGGTCTGAGATGTTTCTGGTGGATGTGGGTTCAGACACGGTAAAGAATCCTCTTCTGGTCGATTTCCTGGAACTTGTATGGTATTGACGAACCCTTCTGTATTTCGAGAAGGAGGAGTGTTGCCGGGGTCGAATTAAGAATGATGCTCAGTTCACCATAATCTGTTTGAGTATAGTTGTCTCAAAGTGTCTGTGGTGAAGGTGAAGTTGAAGATGAGGGTGATAGTGCTCGGTAGATGATGGGAGGAGCACTGTAGGTCGAGGTATGCAGGAACCAGTTGTTGTACTGGTCTTGTCGTCTTGCAAAGGACAGGCAATATCCTCAAAAGAAACACTGTTGTAATAGATTGACCCTTTAAGGTTGTCGTTGTCGAGTAGCAAGCTCTTCCAAGACCCAGCGAGAGGGTTGGGGGCTACCAACGTAGATATAGTCAAGGCACCACTGCACCTGCATTCGGACCCCGTCCGTGATGGATCGGCTCTCTCCAGTTGACAGACAAGTCGAGAGAAGACTACTGGGGTAGAGTGTCCTAGAGGTGAAAAGCCATGTACGATACATCGGCCGGTACATTGGTAGGGCCTAGCTCTCTCTAACCTCAAGCCTCTAGGGCCCAGCAATTGAAGCCAGTCCAGGGGAGGGAACCAGGGGGGGAGGGTGAGCCCACCACCCCATCACCAGCCAGCCAGCTCAAGCCCAAGCCCAGTTCGACCACGCCTAAAAAAGACGAGGAGGGTGTGCGTGTACAGCACAGCACAGCACAGCCGTGGGGAGGTCTAAAACAAAGGCAGGAAGGAAAAAACAAGTTCAACTCCATAGGATGGCAGAGGCAGAAACATACAGAGACAGAGGCAGGCCAGCGGCTCAGCGCCATGCAGCGCCAAATAGCGCCAGCCTGCCTCAGAATGTAAGGACCAGGGAGAGAAGAGACGGCACGTTCATTCATTCAGTTACTCAATTGAAATGTGCTGCCGTAAAGTACGGTTGATGTACTGTACAGCACAATACAATACAGTACGGTAATGTATCGGCAAATCCAGGCTTTGATATCCAAGACAGCGTGCGTCCATGTTTTGGGGGCCCTGGATTTCGGGAGGATCATTATCATTGAGGGGGAACAGAGACAATGATTGAGGCGTATTGCCTCCCGCCTTTTTCATCGCGAGATACGGGAGACTCTCTCCTTGAAGAAAATGGTCCGCCATGTATCACCGCCCTCAATAATTAGGTGCAGTTGCGGCTTTGTCTGTCCTTCATGTCGAAAAGGCGGAGGTTACAGAGCAGAGTAACGTTTTGGTACGGAAACATGGGGTGCACTAAAGACCCGACCAAGGGGTGTGCTTGCGAAACAATTGATCTACGAAGACGTCAATGAAAGGGACTTCCGTTGCAAGTAGCGGTACAAAGAAGAAGGCCTCCTAGATGGTCAGGATTTACATTTGGCTGTGTGACGGGGCGGTTCTAAGGATTGACAGAGGAATTTCTCAAGCAGGGGGGCTCTGTTCCAAGTCCCAGTACTTAGAGGACGTAACGTACGGTACGTACTCATGACCCTAGCGCACCTCACTCTCAAGGACACTCCGCCGTCCGCAGTCAAGGGCTCCATACTCGTCTTTCCCATCACCAGGGGTCTTCCAGGGCTGTCCCACGTCACAACTCACCTCTCTCTGCCCGTAGACTGTATCTAGCCAGTGCCGTACCGTACCGTACCGCTTCACCTCAGAATATAGCATGTTTGGATGGATTGGATGTCACCTGGTTGCTATTCGTGGTCAGCCAATTGTGATGGTAGTTTAGCTCTGAAGGAAGCTATTGAGTTGCGGAGGTCTAGGTAAACTCAATGCTAGATGGATGCAGCACAAGCACAAGGCAAGGCAGAGTGAGTTTACCTATGAACTTAGACCCCGTGCGGCAACCATCGTCAATCTTCCCGTCCGTGGTTCGCGCGGTGATCCGCCTCGAGCATACTTTACCTAACAATGTTTGTTGCTACACTGAACCCCTCTTCTTCATCATATCCCAATCATCATCCCCTCCCTCCATCACATTGCACCCAATTATGTCCTCCTGATCCTCGATGAGTCTGATCTGACATGGACCAGCATATTGACCAAGGTAAGGTTCCAGGATTTCGGTTTAATTGTTTTATGTGTTCAATGTTATCTGCTCGCAGAATATCCCAAAGCTGGCGATTTTGATTAGGTGCCTTGGAGGCATTGCTTTTTACTATTGCTACTGTATCAAAAATCGCGGCATATCGGCAATTGGCCATACAAGAAGGCGATTGGTTATTATGTCGGTAAGCTCTAAGCTCCTTCAAACTATCGACAGACTTCACATCACATGCGTAGCATTCCTCAGATGTCTCAATGAACTTACACATGCCGCATTCTAGGCGTCTTCAGGGTAAGTACAGCAACACTACCCGCCCGCGTCTGCAAATATCTGGGGCCGCGAGACATCGAACCGTCTATTAAAACGTGGTGGTTTGAAAAGAGGCTTTGCCTGAACGGCGCTGGTGCAAATGGTAGATATTTTTATCGATAAACCAACCCAAACCAAACCAATGCACAACCCAAATGTAACCCGTTGATGCATCAAATAGTGCTGCCCACCCACCCTGTGAACAGAGGGCTGTGCCTCTCGCAGAATTGTGCTGTGCAGATCAGTCAGTCAATCAATCATTCAGTTACTGGGACCAATTATATTATTCGGCTGCTAGATGTCTCAATCGGCCCCGAGGTCTGGGGGCGCAGTCCGGCCTCGCCCGTCTTCCCAAATCTGGGACCCTTGAATGTATTGTCCCCTGATCCCTCCCTCTCTGTCTCTTTTCCCCTGCCTCTGCCTCAGAACATTTCCCCTACCTGGTCGCTGCGCCCTTGTCACTGGCTCCATCGCACGTACGTTGCATCCATCTCCCGGGGAAAGCGTACAACCATCACTGCACATCTCACTCATGTCAGGCAGGCAAGGATGGTCAAAGCATTCAATTCAAGCATATCTTGCTTGGCTATTCCCAATCTGGTCACTCGTCTCTTCGCGTCTCGAAGATCACTGCTGTCAAGAGTTACTCATTCGAGCATGCCTGTCGATGCCCCTGCACTCACTTACAGATCTCCATTATGACAAAATGCTACCGTCAAGTGTTTCATACCTGGACCAAGCAAATATCTTCTCCATAATCTCCATTTCACTATTCATCATAGACTAACACCAGAAGCCTTGCGGAACAAAACAAACGCCTCGCACCACGTTGACCATGGATGTCATCTCCACATGGCGTCGACTCAACATGGCGCGCAATGAGACAGGCGTCGGAATGTTTACATGCATTCAACTGGACACGAGCCAAAAGCATAGGAAATTATGGCGGAATCTAATCACTAGCAAACAAACTTCTAATTCGATCAATTGTTCTAGGTGGAGTCTAGCAAAGTGAAGTATCCACGAGGGAAATGATCAAAGCGAACGCTCAACATGACATTAATTAGACCTGCATTTCCCGAAACGCCATGTCATCTCTGGTTCGGCTTACAATACTGCCTCTAATACATTATCCTCATGTAACGCGGTTGCTAGTCAATGCAACTTGGTGTACCACTACCCGTATAAGTCTTTATTGATCAGGGTCAAGTACGAAAAAAAGTGTTGCGATAATGGCTGTGTCTTGGATGCCAGATGCATATGGTAGGCTAGCCAATAAGTCTTGAGGCAGCCATCCATCATTCATTCGTAGGGCTTAGCAAACCTTGTCTCAAATAACCTTAGTGATAGCAGGAATCGTGTTTCTGACATATCGACTTGTCTGTTTCCTAGACGGACATTCTTGAACCTAATAAAATCTGTGGTTCAGACAAGAATGTAGTCCCTCGTGGCGCCGGGGCTTGAACCGTTTAAGGTCTGAGTTCTCCCTTTCATCCGAACGCTATGTCCGGGCGAAGTAAAACGGTAAAAGACGCCTCTAGAAGGGTTTCATTTCGAGCTTTGTTTCCTCAGAGGTCCCTCCCACTGTACCGCATGTTGTGCAGAGTTCCTGCGTTTGTTGGCGGCGGCAGTGATGTGACGGGTTGGGTTCAAGTTGGTTCTCGGCGACGCAACTAGCTTAGTGTTACGGGGTTTGTAGAAGGGCTGCTAAGCCATCATCGACGGATATGCACTTCTTATTGGATGCTGTGTATCGTCATCCCCCTTGACAAGAGCTTGTCAAGTTGTTGTGGATGGTGGGGGTTTAAAAAAAGAAGCGGGATGGCTGTGCAACCCATCTGCTACTGGAGATTTTGACGCGATTAAAATGTATCATGAATGAATTTGGGGTGTGTTGTGTGGACTAATAATAATAAATCAAAGAATAATCGTAATAGTTTTGGTACCTACATATTGCTTCTTGAACTGTGAAAGCGAGCTTGCATATGTGAAACCTTTTCGAGTTTAGGCTAGGCATTCTTCTCAAGGCAGCAAAGTCACAGTAGCTACGCCGCGATATTGACACACCAGAGCCTTTCGTCACTGGGTAAACCGCGTTACCATGTAGTCCATTGCATGGCACATCGATTGATCGAGCTTTGTGAAGATCCTTATTAGTGGTACAATGCTCGTCAACGTCATAGTCTTGGTCCAGTGAGAATGAGATGCACGAGACAACTGGGTACGGCATATGGATGAGCATTTGACCTTCTCAAGTAGGCAACTATTCCTCTACGATTAGTCCGCAAGGCAGCCGTGATCCCAATACAGGAGTTCTTGACAGTACGGACTAGACCTGGAGAAAGTATTAACTACCTCCTTGCGTTATCATATGATCTCTACTACGTAACGCCAACAAGAATAATATTTACAGATAAATTGATTAATTGCTGACTATGAAATTGATCGATCATCCTCCGGAGTAACACGCACACCTGGTCATCCTTCCCGTACAACTCTGACACTAGCTTCTCATCAACCCTTGCTTATATGGCTCGGGTTGATCCAGCATACTGGAACGCTTATAGATGCATAACAGACGTAATATTGACAATACAAATAAGCAAAAAAGAATCCGCTCACCGCCAGATCTTTGAGAAAAGAAAAGAAAGACAGGATTGGGCATCACTCACTGGGCCGATCAGCATAACAGCATCTCCTAATGTCTTGTCGACAGGTACGTATCCGAGTAGGGGAAGATGTAGAGAAATATCGACAGGGGTTCAGAAGTGGGTCGCGAAAAGGAAACACTGGAAACCCGATGCAGCGGGTAAGGCCTTTCCTTTCTCTTATCGCATTCCACTTCTTGGTACAGTATGCACATACCTTCACACTGCACATACAGCACCGCCATGGCCAATGTCATCGTGCATCTTTTTATTAGTGCTTCCACGTATCAGTTTTTGCTTTGTTTTGTATTGATCAATTTCGATGAGATGACTGCTTCTGATCTCCTAATCAGCAATTAATTCCCACTGGTCGATTCAATAGCTGACTGGGAGTCATCTCTGGGGTCAGCCTGCATCGGTCAAGGCCGGATTACCCAGATGGTTCTATTCCAGCAATCTGGCTCTTCATCCTCACCCTCAAAGCTCATGCAGATGCAGGCGAGGTGTTCCCGAATGAGACCCTACTGGGGGGAGCCTTCACTGCGTACAGCGAGCCAATAGCGACAGCTACCCACTGGACGTTTACAGTATCGGTTATGCACAGCGCAGTTTATGTATGTGCACGAACCTTGTACTGCCCGGTACCGTACATTAAAATGGACGGATGCAAATGCACACAGCCATCGCGACGTGGCACTGAGGTATCGAGTACTCAGCCCTATCGAGTATCTGCCCTTACATGATGATGATGATGTTGTTGGCTGTAGCTTCTTTTGTCTTCATGACCGAAGCCAAGCCGTCATCATTCTCAACTTCTCATCACAGACCGCCTTCGGCACGCATTACTTGGCTGACGGTGGTGATATACGAGAGTAACCATCCATTAGAGGCTGCATGAGTTGTACAGGAGAAAGACGGCGACAGTATCAAGCACCGTAACGACCTCCTCCCTGTGACTACTCGACAGTTGATCGCAGCCAGCCACAAATTAACCGTTTCGCTCTGACCTGTCTGTTTGCGGATCGGGACCCTGAATCTCATCTTCTCTCCCGTTTTACGACCGTGCATTGGGCGGCCGCTTCATTGCAGTCCCAGAAGGATATCTCAGACTAGCCTTGCCGCATGGCTCCGGGTGTCTGAGTCGTGCCGTTGATGGCATGTGTTTCAAGGGTTGAACAAACGGCAACCACTCTCATCAATGGATAGGCGCGAATTCCGCTTTGAGCGGCTTTTCCGCAGTCTTTATTTGCTTACATAGCCGACTTTCGCTATTCATACAGCCAATCCCAAGTCTCCCCTGCAGCGGCTAATTCCGTTCAGTCAGGGCGACTTCACACCCCCTAACCCCTGCTGGAGGGGTTGCTTGTTGCAGGTGGAGAAGACCCTGGGCATCACTCATCAGACAGCAGAGATCCGCCTTGGCGTTGACCGCGCATTTTGGAGTAAGCCACATCTTGTTGTCTTGATGCCTCCCCCTAGCCCTGACAATATCACCTCCGTTTCGTGACATGGAAGGTTGTCATTCAATCAATATCCTGAGGTTCTAGGCCGCCTGAGACCACAGCTTCCGTTCTGAACGGTGCGAGTGGCGCCATTTTGAATGCCGGCAGTTGGGAAAGGAGAATATCATCGCTTGATTAGAGCAGGAGGTCGAAATCGAGATTTTGGGCTGGTTCGTCACAGCATATACCGACCGAATGGCGAGGACACCCTACATGAATTCGCCAGCTTGTGCCGCATACGAATGGTGCATTGGCAACCATTTTCAATGAGAAGTGCTGTTTATACTAAAGCATTAACAACATTGAGTCTTCAATAGCTTCAACAAATGCATGCAATGCAAAAACACTGCCTTCATCGTGGTTCACGATAGTGTTGCTCTGGCTTCATATGGACATCCACCTCCATTGGACAGCAGGATCAACACCTATCTATTCCTAGTGGGGTGAGGTGTGTTCCTCAATGGCGGGAAGCCCGCCCAAAGCTACCGGAGGGTGTGGTTGATGCTTGCTTGGATGGTTGGCGACGCTAATAATAAAAGGTCGCAGCACTAAAAGCCGCTCCTCCAATCTCTAGCATCAGGCTGGCGCGTAGGGCTGAGCACAGTCACTCAACAGGAACAAGTGTCCGTGGTACGTACCAGGTGTGATCTGCGTCAGAGATGGAACTCTCCTTACAGTTGCAGTTGGACTCAAACCTTCAATGAGTGATTCACTCAAGGCCCCCTGTAGCCTCAAGACCCAGACCGACGGCCAGACCAAGCGTCTCATCGACTGCCTGGCCTGTCATTGGGTTCAATGCCATCCCAGATGCCAAGTCGCTCTCCAACCCACCCTTGGACCTGCCAATAGGTGCCCAGATTGGTAACGAGCGCGAATGCATATGCAAGTTATCTCTGAATGGTTCTGTCTGTGCTGTGTCTCTTGAAACCATGGACACTGGACATTGTAGCATCACCGTCATCACCGCTCCAGTACAATGCTGGGATCCAATGGCGAGGCCGCTTACCACCCACCTTAATATTGATGAAGGTTTGAGATTTGTCTGTTCATCAATCATATCTCGTCGTTAACGATGCTCTACAGCTAGCTATTGGATATACGATGATTGTCTGACATACTGTGCCTCTCGGGCTGTCTACTCTACACAGTCAATCCGCATTCCTCAGCTGCAGCAGAAACGGGATTTCTTTCCTAAAACAAAGGTTTTGTGTCATATGAAGCGAGTGGAAGCAATGCATGCGCCGTCAGAGTGCCCATAGGAAAATGCAAAGCGTTGCTTGGAAAGTAAAAAAAGAAAATAAAAAAAGAAAAATATGGTGATAAATCATTATGAATAGAGATGCATAAAAGACGAAAGCTCCCTGGATCAAAGACCTCGGCACCCGCGCCGTCGCTGTTTGGTTGAGACTGCAGTGGGTGTCCACATGGGCACCCGGTTCACATTCCAGCAGTCGGCCGCCCCAAGTAATCTGTCTCTGAGACTCTTGAGTTTCTGAGTTTCTGACCGTTGACCCTGTCTCTTTGGGGGCCTCTGATTGGTTGTCATGATCCTGGCAAGTCGATAAAGTTGCCAAGCTCTCTCGGCTTCACCGATGCGCGATGCGAATAAACCACCAAATCTGACTCTCCCGCCGCCGCCATTTCCGTCGCCTACGCTCCGATGTGTCCTCTTTTGGAGATTGGCTTCATCACGGGGTCCTTCATTCGGAACTGAGGGCCAAGTCTTTGCACCTGATTGCTTGCATCACGACCAAACAGGACCCTAGTGCTAGAGAATGGCCCCCACTGGACAAGCGAGACAGACACGAGCAACACTCTCAAGTTCACCATCCTTCGGAACATTGATCCTGCTAAATCTCAACGATCTTTGGCTGTTGCTTTTTTGGTAACTCGGAGTTTATGGCTGCAAGCCCACCTATCCCGCTACAGAATGGTTGAATGAACCTTGAGTGAATCAATATGTGCTTACACGAGTGACCCAGTTCGAATTCAGATCACCATTCTCCCACTTGCCCAGCATCTGTTCTTGCCGCAATGTTGATCCTCTTCGCCAATTTTGGCAATTTATACCATCATCGATCCGATCTGCGTATTGCTCGCGTTGTTGAGTTGAGTCTTGGCTCGCTTCAATCCTGGTTCCCGTCTCTTAACACATCTTCCAGGAGCCTTGTCACTTAGTATTCACATACTTACGAAGTACTGCATTTGGACTCGTACCTACCATCCGCAAGGAACAACAATGTTGCAACAAATAAATGTCTGGGCAATTAGGTCCAACCGAGGCATTGACGCGGGTCAATGCTTGTTCTCGGGGACATCCAACAGTCCGAGAGCTGTCAAACTGAAGAAGATAGCCATAGCTTCTGGGTCAACAAGGCTGCCGTTGTGCCGCCTGTCTCACAAACTAGACGCCAGGAATCAAGGACAGGCTTTGTCGATCACCCACAACCACCCACCGTATTATACTGGATCGACCTGGTGTTCGATGGGCCACGCTCCATGGTATCCAAGGTATCATATACATATCCACCCTCACTTGGACCGTATCAGATCATGAAAGCCGTCATAGGCCTTCAGTATCCGATAAAGGATCTTCAAGATCACCAGCAGGTACCACCGTAATGCTTCCGCGCTTCAATTGCTTTGGAAGCTGTTAGACTATCATTGTCCCCTGGTGCTCCAATCTTGTCCTGCATCTCATCTCCCAACAGAATCTTCTCCTGAAGAATGTGTAGGTGGTCGTAAACCCCCCGCCGAGCTTGAATGGCCGTCAATAGGCGAGGAAATCATCTTCCAGCGCAGAAAAGCGTCCTTGAGACATTGACAACGCAAGCAAACTCCACCGTCCTGCATGGCCCGTGTGGAGGCCTAGTGTCCGTTGCGTCAAACACTCAGAGATGATGATAGAGATTGAAGCGCTTGAGCTTCTTCCCCTTCGCCGATAAACTAGCAATGGTCTAGGCATTAATCGCTCCAAGGGACAGCCTTGTAAAGGCGAAGACGTGGTGGCAGTTTGGTTCCAAACTTCCAACTGTGGTAGCCCTACGCGAGCGCCACCAGTCTAACACAGGCTAAGTCGATACTAACGACCGGTAAATAACGCGATTGCGGCCTAGAACAAGGAGAAAATGGGAAGAAACAACGGCAGTGTTTTTACATGGATCAAAGTACACATATGGTACTGACGTTGAGCCGCCGTTGTCGCTCGATATTGAGAGCGTGTCACGGTCTAGATTCATTAGACACTGCTTCCCCAGGGTGGTGGTCATATCCTCGGAATATTGAAACTGGCTCTACTGTAATTGATGCAGGTGAGCGTCAATGTCACTCTACCTTTATCATTGTTCGCTCTCCAGATTTTAGGGGCGGCACTTGGTGCCAGCGGTCTGGACGCCATTCAGCCACATCCAGACTGTCGGACTGAATTATTGAAGCTAAAAGAGCTCTCGATGGGCCACCTGTGAGTCAATGACCCAGCTATTTGGTTACTGGAAAATTTACGAAGCTACTGTGCGAGGCCATGAACTTACCATTTTGTTGCTGTTGCACAACGTATGATATTGAATCAGCAGTGTTGATTCATGTTGTTGATTCAAGTTCAGTTGTCGTCAAAGCGCTATTAATAACACGCACATCTTATAGACAGCACCACGAGACATGCAGGTTGATCCTGGGGTATAATACACGCTGTTAAGGTGCTGGATCCCAGTGCGAGGGCCATTGGTTAGATGTTGGGAACCCAATCTCAATGTGACGTGCAAACTATTTTGGCGAGAACAGATTCCCGTCTCTGGTGAGTATACGTAGCACGGGAAGACAAAAACCTAGACTAGATGCTGGGAAGTTCCCAGCATTCCTTTAGCATTGACTAGGTAGGTTCGCATATCGCAAAGTCAAAGAGGCGTGCGGATCAATAAAGTCAATAATAATATTTCCGTGGGTTTCACGTCGTCACATCGATAAAATGCAAAAATAAGTGACCCGACACAATGGATTGATGCGCGCCTTGCCGCTTCTGAGCCGCTCCCCTGTTGATGTTGGACAGGACAAGGCTTGAGATGCCCTCGCCCCTCGAGGACCTTGGGCCACGTGTGGGAGTCGCGATTGAAACTGACAGGGGAGAAGAAGAGGGGAGAAAAGGAAACAAGAGAGGCTCGTGAATAAACCCTGTTTTGCCCTGTCCTGTCCCGTCCTGCCCATGAACCTGGCCCTGTCGTTCGTTAAGAGTCCCGACACCGACGCTTTTCGGGAGGAATACAATAAATCTGCAATGTGGACTGCATAGTCCGATATAATTCATCATGATGTTACTCTGATCCTGGAGCTTGTCATGGTTGGACAGGCCCAGAAAACCAAGACAACAAGACAAACCAATATGAATGTATGCGTGTGACTACTTCGGACTGTCATGCATCCGAGATTATTGCTGCAGGTCGACATTCTAATTCTGGGTGGTTGTACTGCTTGTACTACGCAGACTATACAAGTCTATCCTAGGCCTTCCTGCAAGCCTAAGGTGAATGCTACCCTTCACATTCTCCCCGGGCGAATCGCACGCCTCGCTCCCAGAGTCGTGGGTGTTCTGGTTGCCTTTTTTGCTTGCCAGATCACCAAATTCGCCTTGTGCTACCCCAATGTCGGTCGAGGTCTTTCTCAAAGGAGGGTGTGGATGCTGCATCCAGAGCGATCCCATATCAAGGGCAGTTGCAGTTACTCTACGTACTGAGTGAGGGAGTGGTTGATAGTTGTCATTACCATTGTTAACTATTATCTGCCGAGTACCGATACCGTCATTGTGAACCCCACGGCTAGGCTTTCTCGCCCAGAGATGAGTGAGTGAGTGAGTCTGCCTACCATACTCGGCATGACGCAAGGGGAGCCTTGTTTTGATCTGATAGACATGGGTGAGTTGCGAAGATGGGGAACGGCTCAGTTCCGTATGTTTTGCCCTGCCAGAGAGCAAATGCTACTCTGATCAGTAAACCCATGAGGAGATTTCCGCGCCACTAGATCTGCATTGATTATGGAGCCTCGTGCTCTTTACCTTAATAGTACAATGCGCAGTTGACGGAGAGTTTGGCTAACAAGTTCTTGTTTGTATCAATGAGACGAGTATCCATCGTGAATGCTACCAAGTCAACATAACTTTCAGTACGAATTTGGAAAGCGTCAGGCGAACTAGGATCTTACGCGGGGTTTATTGAAGTATGATTTAACTTAGATCACCTTATCTGAGCCATTCGAATCACTCTGACGTGGCGAGTAACGACTAAACTATTCCTTAGACGCCGTTGAAAGTGCAAGTCCAGACTCGATGGACAATCTGAGTATCTACGCTATAATGTCTCAAATGTACAAACTTGGGGACGGCTTCAGGAGATGGTTAACCTTTGGCCACGGGAAGCTCCTTTGGACCTTTGGCTTTGGTTTGTTTGTCAAGCTTCGACGAACCAGAATCTAGCAGTAGCAGATCAGTAAACCGTGGCGTACCCAAATTAGGCCCTGGGGTGGCCTCGATTACCTCGAGTTGAGTGAGACAAAAGAGAGCGGCACTGGAGATTTGGCGGCACTGCCTTTTCCACTGCTCATGCTACCCCCTCCGGGCCACGGATACAACCCCCCGAGCTTGCTCTTAGGACCTCTGTCGACCCCTAGGCCCTGCCCTGCCCTGCCCTGCCCTGTCTGGTTCACAGACACAAGCCAATCCAATTTTTAGGGGCGGGTTGCGACCCTTGCTTTGGCGCGTGACAGCGGACTTGGGACTTGGCTACAGTACATATGTTGGTCCCAGAGCTGGCTCGCCTAAACGCGGAATGTCTTCCGTCTTTCAAATTGGGACTCTCTCGCCAAAGAGATACCTTTACCTACGGGGGCTGTCCGCTGGGCAGACAGACTAGGCGCC